>CABFOV010001199.1:83754-94007 GCA_902141375.1 Timema poppense
AGTCCACTGGTCAGGATTGGCGCCAACGATCTAGAGAGGTGGTTTTTCTCAATCTTTCCATACTAATGCAGGTGCATTTTCATCTTGCTCAACCCTTATTCCTATCCATTGGATTAATTATTTTGCTGGACCTACAAGGCCTACTTTTACTTTTGCGCCGGATTTTACTACCAATCTGGAGAATGTGCATTTAACTACACTTTGGAGATAGTTTTTCTTTAGAGGAAATGTACCTCTAATTGCGCTGAAGGAAACTGGGGGACCCCCACCCCGCCAGGTACATATCAAATCCACTGACATCGAATATGAAGCTGAATGATGGCCTTAAATCAAACTGCAAATTACTTCTAGATACATTCAATTTTTAAAATTTTCAGCTAGAGGGCCACTCCACCTAAATTATAGGTGTATATAATTTTCCAAATAAATCCAGGTGACAACTTTAAATTTAGCTTCTAAAAGCATCAAATTTTAAATATCCAGGTGATTATCATTTCAATAGCATTTAAATTATTAACATTTAAAAAAATGCTTAATAAAAGCACTTTAACTAACTTTTAGGTCCATCTAAATTTCAAAAATTTCTAGGGTGGATGACGTTGAATAGCTTCTAAAAGAATTTGATTTTTTTTAAATTAAATTCTAGGACTACTCAAAATAGTTTTTAAGGACATAAAATTTGTAAATATTTATTGATGGCATGGAAATAGGAGGGGAGGCTGTAAAATCTTGCACCCCCTCCTTATATACAAATAAGGTTCCGCCGCCACTGATATCTTGTCTGCGCTTGTGTGTTTCTGTCTGCGTGATATGAGGTTGATACTCACATCTGGACCTGTGTTGCGGTCTATTCGCCTCGTCTCTCTTGTTTGACTTGACTGAAAGTCGTTGAGTTCTACTTGCGGATACTCGCCGAGATTTGAAATGCTAGAGCGAGACGGAATGCACAGCCCTAGCTATACCCTGATTTTGGTTGAAAGAACAGTAAAGGAAATTCAAATTTATTTCTTTGCGACTGATTTTGATAGCATTTTACTTTTTTTATTTGTGTGATTTTATAGGTATTAATAATATCTATCAAAAGTGACAGCTGCAGATAATATGATCTGATGTATGAATATATTAAAATTGTTTTAGTAACTTTAGTAACTAACTTCTACTGTTCTTCCTATCAAAATCATACTATAGCTAGACTCTCGCGTACTGGAGCCCGAACCACAGGAATATACAGTAGTCCCGTGGCTTCTCTGGTGCTGACTGACAGATCACAGCTGACTTCTGACAGCCAACATTTAGGTATATACCTAAATTTTGACCGTCAGAAGTTACAGCTGCTAAACACATGATTTTGCAGATCATCTGGTTCAGCGTAGGGATACCTAATTTGGTCTGGTAACTTTTTAAAGCTGTTAGAAGTTATCCGTGAGCTGTCAGTCAGCACCAAAGAAGTCATAGGGCTACTGTAGGCGTGTGGTTTTCCCTAAACATTTTAAAACCGTGAAACCCAATTTTTAGAATGAGATACTTTTGTGGACTATCTAGCTTTTGTTATTGAGGGAGGGCAAGGAGGTGGGGAAGGGAGGAATTTTTCACGTTATTAATTTTTTAAGTGTTATTTAACAATTATTCGTATCCTCTGTGTGCCTTATTTCCCCCCATTAAAAATATTTTCAGTTTTTTTTTAATAATTACTTTTCACATTTCAAAATCTTTTCGGGAACCACCAAAATATCGGTGGCCGTGACACTCACAGTTTGAAAATCATTGGTTTAAGGCAATAGACTGGATTGCCGGTGGTGGGTAGATCGTGGTTCGAATCCTGGTCGAGTGGACTGAGGGTATTGTGTTTCGAAATTGTTTCCACTTTTCCTTCACGCAAATGCTAGTACGCTTCTTCTAAATTCGAACCTCCTCGTATTTTTCCATAAACACTTATTACTGTTTGGGAATAGCCTGACCATATGAGACGCTGTGACAAATATATATATATTTATATTACGTTACAAAGGTTTTTACATAAATTGTATCATAATGAGTGTAACTTTCAATACCGAGACACAATCACAACTATCGAGTATAAAGTATTGGTATCGAAAGAAAAATATCGATATTTGTAAAACATCTAACCTAGGCGTTACCAAACTGTGCGTCGCGATGCTCTAGGGGGTCGGTGGTGTTAGTCCGTGGTGTCGCCGCTATAAGGAAAAACTAAAACTTATAATGTATTGTGAAATGCAGCATGAAAATTTACAATACGTGTACTCGTACATATTTTAAAAAACGGAATAAATCGGACACTAAACGACATGTCTACTCGATAATTCCTTCTTATTCAGTTCTGTAATTGTGTTCCAATTTTGTATTTTTACGTTTAAAAGCATTCAAGCTAGTAATGTTAATTTCAATTTTCTTTTAAAAAAATGCTACCAAATTTAATTCGGGCAATTTTTTTTAAATATTGGGTACAGGGTGTCGCACGGAAAATCGGACACGGGAAGGGCAGTGCGGTCTCAAAAAGTTTGGGAACCCCTGGGCTAACTTTTTTTTCAGCGCCCTTATATCAGAAAGGATCGAGATGGTCAACTGTAAGCTTAGTCATGCCCACTCCGGTGGCCACGTGGACTAAGGCGTCATTCTACTCTGATTTTCCAGTAACGCTGAGGTGGGAGTTTTAGTTTTGATCAGGTTTTATTAAGTTATTATTTTCTTAAATGATTTTCACCTCTCTCCCTCCACGTAAATGCGGGTACATTTCCTGTAAAACTACATTCCTCATGCCTACTCATCTAGGGTAGTTAAATGCGTAAAATACTCGGAGGCCTCCTCCCTCTCCCCAAAATCAAACTTGTATTACCGTGGGTTGTTTTTGTGTCCATGTTAGTGTGGGTTGAAAGTTCAAGTTTGAAACGTATTTTGTTTGTACACGTGACTAATACCATCATTTATTGGTTGTCCTTGTTTGCGTGCACCTCACAATGAGTCATAAGCCTGAAATATTGCTCATTTATTTATTTGAAAAGAAAACGAAGGTTGAATCTACTTTAGATTGTAGGTGAGATAGGCTGGCTACCTGTCATCACCAAAAACCCAGAAGCAAAATTAATATTTTTTCAAATTAGTATTATAAACTCTTCAACCTTATAAAAAGAGAGAATACTTTCAAAGAGCACACTTGAAAAGAGCAACATAACCAATAATGCAAAAATAAATGGCAAATTACCTACTTCTTATATCACTTTAAAATCAAGAAAACATTACCAAAAAAAAAAACCTCAAGGTAGCCTATTTTTTTCACCTATAAAAACTTAAGGACTTCGGTATGAAGATTCTTATAGATTTTTTTTTTTGTAAATTATAACATTTTAGAACTTTATTGTTAGTAATAATTACAAGTATTCAACCAGAATCTGATTTTTGATTACAATGAACCAAAAGGTTTCTCATTTAAAATATAAGTTCTAATTAAAGGTATACATCATATTATTGAACTAATAAATTAAACCTATTAATTATAATATTTTAATGAACATAAAGTATTATTCAAAGAATAATTATTTAATAATCATTCAACCTCCTATTATTAAAAGTGATATTTGCAGAAAACGTGACTGGGCGTATGAATGAAGAATACCTTCCTCTCTATCTCACTAGCGTAGTTTTTTTTAGCACCGCGTCTTACTACTCATTTGGACTAGATACTTGTGTACTAATTACGCTAATGGTTATAGGGATTAGGGAGGGTATATTAATAGGAAGTGTACCCGTGTTTGCGTGGAGAGAGAGAAAGAGAAACCATTTTGAAAAAAACTAGCACATCCGACCGGGACTCGAACTTATCTCCCTGTCCTCGGCAGTCCAGCCTACTGCGAGAGTAGCGCGTTATACCACACGGTCACCGAAGTGGCCTACGTGTTGGACCAATACCATAAATGAATGGCAAGTTTTTCTTGCCAGAGCTTACCACGTAATTCAAGGCTCTGATCGTCACTAAAACCTCAAGGAGGTAATGGAGGGCATCTAATCCATCTCGACATTGATAGACTTCGCTCTACGGAAGAGCCTTTGAGAGGAATTTTATCTGGGGTACATAGCTTTTTTCGGGACCCCTTCCATTTTCCATTAATCCTGTCTAAAAAAAATTGATACTATCCGAAAAAAAAAATAAGAAAAAAATGTATACATAATCTATATTTATTATATCTTAAAAAAAGTTTATAGTTAAACTACATTACTAGTAGTGGAACATACGAATGCTAGTCTTCAATACATGCAAATATTTTCTGAGATCCCAGGAAATTCTCGGGCCCCGTGTATGATGTAACTCTTGCACCACCCTCTCATTGGGTCTGCTCTCCGGTTTTCACATCATCGTTGTGAGAAAACAAGGTTATCAAATAAACAACGAACCTCCTTTTTTAATTATGCACCATAACTTACTACCCGTTTGATATATTCGTT
Source organism: Timema poppense (assembly GCA_902141375.1). NCBI lineage: Eukaryota > Metazoa > Arthropoda > Insecta > Phasmatodea > Timematidae > Timema > Timema poppense. The sequence goes on from CABFOV010001199.1 coordinate 88,213, forward strand.
GAGCTGTTGAACGAACAGACTATGTTGAAGACATTTGTGTTCTTTATACACATTATGGTGTGGATTGACTTTTGACACGTGCATTATGCCCATTAACTCTTTATCCTCCTTCATTGAAGCAGATTCTTTGTGTATGTGACGTCATGCATCATCCTCAATCATCTTGCCTTAATATATTTATTGTGTGACTTACTGCTTTCTCCTAAATCTCCTGGGCCTAAGCAGAGATTATATTCCCTCCTCTCTTCTAAGTCTCTTTGGCCTAAGTATATTATATTTCTTGTGTGACTTATTGCTTTCTCATAAATCTCCTGGGCCTAAGCAGAGATTATATTCCCTTCCCTCCTCTCTTCTAAGTCTCTTTGTCCTAAGTATATTATATTTATTGTGTGACTTATTGCTTTCTCATAAATCTCCTGGGCCTAAGCAGACTATATTTATTGTGTGACTTATTGCTTTCTCCTAAATCTCGTGGGCCTAAGCAGATTATATTTCTTGTGTGACTTATTGCTTTCTCCTAAATCTCCTGGGCCTAAGCAGATTATATTTCTTGTGTGTCGTCATGTGTCTTCCTTGTCGTACAAGGTTAAGAGTATTTATTATCTCTTAAAATTCCCTTGTGAAATGTAGATCAGCTGGCGCCCTCGGTAACTGTCTAAGTTCCACGGGTGTTGAGTATAATGTCGCTGGTACACGAAATAGCCGTTACAGTCGCTATTGTCAAGTAGCATCGACCTTGTTGTACCAAACCAGACGATATATTTCTTATCCCCCCACTTTTTTTTATTGTTAAGGTTGAAACTTATTTCGCCCCTTCTCATTTGAGATTCCAACCCCCTGGTTTTTTCTCTCTCGAATCCCTATATCGCAGGGGTGTGTGTCTTTGAGGTTGATAAGGGGCGATGCGCTAGAAATAAAGACTAGCTACCTAGAGATATGGCCTCTCCAATCTGACACCTCTTGTGTACTTATTTTTTTGTTTTCTTACTTCAAACTAACTCGTATTGTGTCAGATTTATGAATCAGCTGAGCGGAATAATGCTCCATATGCGTTCTGTAAATTTATTTATTATTTAGCACCGCATCTTACTACCCGTTCGGGTTATACGCTTTAAGTACTAATTACGCTAATGGATTAAGAATTGGGAAGGCTTGAGTGGAGGGAGAGTGGAAAACCATTTAGGAAAAACCACCCCCAGTTCACCCGACCGAGATTCGAACCTCGATCTCCCCGTCCTCAGCAGTCGAGCTAAACATGACTCGCGCGTTAGCCAACTACGCCACCGAGGCGGGTCGTTCTGTAAACACCGCCGCATATGTTGTGATAAGTAACTTGTGAGATTAACACATGTCACCTGGTAGAGTTTATTACTCTACAAGATGAACATGGAATTATTCTTATTTTATAAAGCTGCCTAAAACGGCCATTATCCATTATTTATTTTTCAAATTAATAGTCTTATTTATTCTAACTAAAGTTTGAAGAGAGGATTCACCCATTATATAAAACTATTTTAAAATACTTTTTACTAAGTGTGATTTCTACTGTACATTATTAACTACAATAGCCCCATGGCTTCTTTGGTGCTGACTGACAACTCACAGCTGACTTCTAACAGTCAACATTTCTACACATACCTCAAATTTGAGCATCAAAAGTGACAGCTGCTAAACACATGTTTTTGCAGATCATCTGGTTCGGCGCAGGGATACGTAATTTGGTCTGGTAACTTTTTTAAGCTGCGAGCTGTCAGTCAGCACCAAAGAAGCCATGGGGCTACTGTATATAATGACCAAAATATTATTTACGCTTAATGTTTTGTTAATTTTGGCCTGCATCGCTACAGTTTATATTGTAAAAAAGTAAAAGATAAATACTATTCTCTCACCGTATCTTTCTTCATAGTCAAGTTTTGAGTGTTTACATCAGAATCATATTTATGGCTATGTTTACTCTATAAGACCTATTAAATGGGGTCTGCTTAGCCAGAGTTTGAAACTATCAGTCGAGTGTAGTTCTTTGTTCACTATAGAGTGAATGCAAAGTGAGAAAGGAAATATTTTCTATTTAATCAAGGGATTTGAATAACATTTGCAAATGACATACATCGGTGGGGTTGTTGCGAAAAGAAGCACATCATTCTTTGAACTAAGCAATAAACAATCTGTGCAAAGTCCTGGTTGTCATAATAATGATAAACCCGATTAAAAATAGTAAATAGTCAGAAAATGAGTGCTTCATTGAACCGTAAAGCGGTAGATGACATTTGTATAAATGATAACAATTATTATTATTATTATTATTATTATTAGCATCGCGTCTTACTACCCGTTCTGGCTATACGCACTTACGTTAATGGGTAATGGTAGAGTGATTGTGAGATACAATGGAGGACCTACAATTTAACGTGGAATCCCAACCACGGTGGAGGTCTGGCATTCCACACATTCACAAGTAGTGATTAATACACGTCTTGTCAGAGGTTAAGGAAGGGTTTGGCAATCAGATAAATCTGTGCCGGGATCGAGGATTGAACCCGAACCTCCAGCGCAGAAGTCTGACACCTTACCCCTAGACCACCAGGTCACCAACATTTTTGTAAAACCTTCGAAATTACTGCACGTGAAACGGACCACGGGTGATAAAAAATTAACATCTGACAATTTTGACTCTCGTCAAGAGAAATATTCGCTACGCGCGATATTCTGTTCACCCTTCTCTTACGAAATCAGCTGAGGAAAGGCATGACTGCTTAGTGGAAATGAAAATATAAACCAATGTGAAGGAAGATTTGTTGTAATTTTTTTTTAGTACCGCGTCTTACTACCTGTTTGGTTTATACGCCCAAGTACTAATTACGCCAATGGATTAGGAATTGGAAAGGTTGGATTTAGAGGAAGTGAACCCGAATTTGCGTGGAGGGAGAGTGGTAAACCAATTAGGAAAAACCATTTTAACCTCGATCTCCCCGTCCTCGGAACTCTAGCTCAACACGATACCAGCGCGTTAGCTAACTACGCCACCGAGGTGGGTAGATTTTTTTTCCTTGTTTCATATTGTATTTCCTACTTTTCTTACATTTAATACGAGACAGAATTTACATCGCCTAATGCAAATGGTGGGATGGAATTTATACAGGAGTTTAAAGTATAATACAATCTTCGGGACGGAATTTACGTCAACCCATTGCAATATTATTACTGGTACTTGACATGCTTCTAGGAATTCTTTTTAGCAACGTTATATTATAAATCTTATCTAGCGACTCAAAAGGTTTCTGGTTCTGCTTTCCTGTATTAATACGCTAAACTGCTACAGTTGTGATGTTAATATATGCTTTTGTCACATGGTATGTGTATATACGAGTATAAAGTTGTTCCGGAGGTGACCCGACTATACGGGGCATGTGTAAAGCACGTAAAGCAAGTCTAAATATTATCGGAACAATGTGTATCGACACATTAGTCCCAAACAGAGACTCGGACAAAGGGTGACGGACCTGCGGTACTTATAATTACAGTCAAATTAAATGGAAAACGTGGCCGAATGGTCTAAGGTGTCACTCTCGTGTTAACCGGCCTGCTGATGGCGTGGAGGTGGGTGCTCTAATGCCGGTCGGGTTTATTCCTAAATGGTTTCCCACTCTCCTTCCACGCAAATGCGGTTTGATTACTTCTGAAATGCTTCCTTCGTCATCCATACCCCATAAAGTAATAATTATCATAATATATGCGTTAAACCTGAACAGGTAGTAAGACGCGGTAATAAAAAAAGTAGGAAGGGCCTTTTAGAAAATACGAATAAATATTTTTTTCTGTCAACATTGATCACATGCTACTACATTATTATCGTTATTTTATAGGTATTTATAATATCTATCACGAGTGGCAGCTGCAGATTACATGACTTGACGTATGGATACGTGAGCATAGATCTATTAACCTTCCTGGCTTTAAGGAACTTGAATTGTCTAACCTTAGGGGGCCTCTTCTAGAAGACCCAGCCCTCGGTAATATTATCGATGGTACAATTCTCCCGACGTCTTATTAAGACGCCCACTTACGACTTGGAAAGAACCGCCTCCCCCCGAGGCCGTTGAAATATTTTTTTTTTTCCATTCTATATTCTTGCGTCTCCACGGGACGCGACAGACCCGCGCATGCGTCGGTTAGAGTGTTTATTGTTCCTGTCTGCTGATATCAATTGTAACCCCCTTCACCTTTTGTTGTCTCGATATGAGGGCGTCCAGGTGCTACTGGAGGCCTAACACGCCCTACTACAGGTTGGGGTGAAACTAGTAGCGCTGTCGTCACTTGTATTTTTTAAAGGTGGCTACAGGCAATATTGGGCGAGTCTTTAGCACGCCTGATGACCGGCTGGTGCAGTTCCCTTGAAATTCATCTTCATTTTGCTCCATAAGTTTCATTAATAAGTACACACTTGGGTTCCCGTGCGACTTGTCACAACTTGATTCTAACACTAATACAACACCTGTACCATTAATTTTCCTTATATTAAATGGGGGGAGGGGGGGAAATTTATCACTGGTATGGTTATAGCCACACCAAGTATTGAACCTGGGCCAGTTGGATCCAAATAGTGCCTCCTAAACATGTGTATTAAGAAAACAATAAATATAATTCTTGTCTCTTTGTAAGTATCCCTAATAATGTACCTGCCCGCATCGGTGGTCGCATGGCTTAAGCCGTCATTCTCGCGAGAGATCAGATTGTTGGTGACGGGAAGGCTGAGGTTTGAATCCCGGCCGAGTGCACTAGGAGATGGTTTTTCAACATGCTATTTATAACGTGGGTCTTCTCGTACCCTCTCCAGGCTAATACGGGGGCACCCCCTGTAAAATATGCCTTCCTCATTCTCATCCCTTAAATTAATCCGTCAATAACCATGTTGCTGAACGTAATATGTATGTATGTGGCTTGTTAGATGCCATGAAACTCTTTTTTTATATTTATTGTTCTTCAAAAAGAATGGGTCTTTTTGGGATTATCTTAATGAATAAGTAAAGAATTTATTGAAAATGTAGAAACGCCACCGACCTAGCCAACACTTCTTTATCAGTTTCGTTTTAAACAACCCCTTTTTGGCCGTGCGTCCCGGTAATGAACCGGTAGAGGAATGAGTAGGGGAGACCGGGGCATGTTGATTACGTTAAGCAGGGATGGCTGATATAAATAGTTGCATTCCGTATATCATAGTATTTTATATCTTTAAGACCATTTCGCTGACTAACTTTTCCGCACTCTAATTTGTTATAAACTACATTTGTTTGAATGTAAGAAATGTAAATGACTGCACTGCACTGTTGGGATAGATGACGAACTAAAATGTTCATGCATTATATAGACTATAAAAACATTTTTATATATCAACATAACTTACACATTTAAATATCAAATAATTTCAAAGTTACATATACCTGATTTAAATTTTATTCATTAACTTTAACTAATAACTAATAGTATAATAAAAAAGTAATCCCCACACACAAGATGACATTTAACATTTAGGTGCTTGCGAAACAATATAATAACTAAAGAAATCAATAACCATTATTTGGGCTATAATATACAACCATGTTTTTAATACTAACAATAGTCACACTTAAACTGGCCACAGCCTTTATATTATTATTATTATTATTAGCACCGCGTCTTACTACCCGTTCGGGTTATACGCACTTACGCTAATATGTAATGGTAGGGTGATTGTGAGATGAAATGGAGGACCTACAGTTTAACGTGGAATCCGAACCACGGTGGAGGCCTGGCATTCC
>CABFOV010001199.1:100982-112795 GCA_902141375.1 Timema poppense
GCACAGATTTATCTGATTACCAAACCCTTCCTTCACCTCTGACAAGACATCTTGTGAATGTGGGGAATGCCAGGCCTCCACCGTGGTTCGGATTCCACGTTAAACTGTAGGTCCTCCATTTCATCTCACAATCACCCTACCATTACACATTAGCGTAAGTGCGTATAACCCGAACGGGTAGTAGGACGCGGTGCTAGTAATAATAATAATAATACAAAATCATTAAGAAAAGAGTAACATCTCTGGCCACCAAATAGAATAACAATCATAAACCAATTAGCTCAGAAACTATTGGTTTTGTAAAGATAGACTCTCTTTACTCGTTGTGGGCTCCGCCCCCAAACCCTCAGTGAGTTTTATTTGCAAGTAGATGTAAACTAATGTAATTCCAAAGCCAGTTTTTGATCGGTCTTACCGTTTAGCCACAAGATACCTCCAAAGAAAGGTCAGCACCTACTTTAAAGTTGCTCCTACATTTTGAATTTTTTTTCGGGGGTTAAAAATTAAAATTTTAACTTTTTGGAATTTTTTCATCGGTTACAGGCTAGAAGCTATAATTTTGCCAAATTTCAAGTTTCTAGCTCATCTTAAAGTGGGTAAACATTAATGTCAGTGAGTGAGTCAGACATGTGGCCTTATAGTAGTATAATTTCAGATAAAAGTTATTATTATTATTATTATTATTATCATCACCGCGTCTTACTACCCGTCCGGGTTGTACGCACTTACACTAATGTATAATGGTAGGGTGATTGTGAGATGAAATGGAGGACCTACATATTAACGTGGAATCCGAACCACGGTGGAGGCCTGGCATTCCCCACATTCACAAGATATCTTGTCAGAGGTGAAGGAAGGGTCTGGTAATCAGATAAATCTGTGCCGGGACCTAGGATTGAACCCCGAACCCAGATAAAAGTTGTTTTACTTATGGCTCTACAACTTTTCAATGATAAGTTATTTAGTATCTCAAATGATTATGGAGACATGACCAAGACTGGAGATCTACTTGTGTAAAGTTCCTTCTTAATCATTAAGTCAAGTCTTTTCGTCCTGTTCTCCCTCCCCCCTCACCCGCTCCCCTTCCCGGCCAACCTGAAATATCAAGTTGGGAAACGCTTTATATGTTTTTTTTTTCCAAACTATCTAAACAAGTGTTCGTAAACAACAGGGATTCCTTCTGGAAAACTTGGTAAATGCAGGTAATTTTGGTCGTATGCAAATATATCATGGCAATCTTGGAATTGGCACCCGGTGTGTCCATAAGTTACCGTTCTTGGCCACTTATAATGTATGAGGTGGTACGTGGTGTTATTACACCCCAGGGGTAAGTGCACCTGTTGCTTGACTCGGTCCCTGAAGGGGTAGCGGAAACGCAGGTCCTCGCCCGTGACTAATTCCATCGTGTAACTTGGTCGTAGCACGTGCTCGCTTGTCACTGGACGTTACGTGCCTTCTATCACCAGATGGTGATGTAAGGGAGGTATTTAAAACTGCCACCCCTCGTCAGATAATGGAACGTTCGTTGGTCAGAACCCCGCGGAAATGTCAGATGGTGGATAGGACTTTATTTCTGAATATGCAGATTGCGTTGACGTTAGGGGATTGTCTGAAAAATTGATACATTATATATAATGTGAGGTAAACCCCGACCGGGCGTACTGAGGGTGTTTTTCCTCTAAATAGTTTCTCACTCACCCGCTTCGGTGGCCGCATAGTATAAGACGTTGCTATAGCAATATACTATACTGCAGATGATGGGGACGGTGGGGATCGGAGTTCAATCCTGGCCAGGCGTACTGAGGGTGTTTTTCCTCTAAATAGTTTCTCACTCACCCGATGACTACTTGGCAATTGCTCCTTGCTGTAAACTATTTTATTTCGAAGAGTTTTATTGGACGAAGTCTCTGACTCTCTGATTGGTTGGCATGGTCGCGTGATTAAGGATATGAACGGTGTATACGTTAATATAATTTTTAAGGACCACGGATACGGATTCTGTAGAGTGGGCTTTCTTTACACGTTCTTGAATGGGCTCTTTAAGACAGGTAGCGCTGCTCGCTTCTCTTTTGTTCGGTGTAGTAGTCATTGATCAGTTGAGGTAATCTCACCCCCGACCACATGTTGTCTAGAGAGGGAGATATCCGCCGGAAACTGAGACGGTGTAGTGTAGTGGAAGGGGGGCAGGAACTCCGGTCCGTGCTCTTGGGTCCTTGCCCTCCTCGCGCGTGCTGGGGCGCTCTGACCCGTAGCGTGGCCAAGTGGTCTAAACTCTAAGGTATTTTTTACCTCCTCTTGACGAGTGCACCGGGAGAGGTTTTCACTCTGATTGTCTTATCTTGGTGACCTGGTGGTCTAGGGGTAAGGTGTCGGACTTCTGTACTGGGGGTCCGGGGTTCAATCCTCGGACCCGGTGCAGATTTATCTGATTACCAAACCCTTCCTTCAACTCTGACAAGACGTGTATTAATCATAACTTGTGAATGTGGGGAATGCCAGGCCTCCTCCGTGGTTCGGATCCCACGTTAAATTATAGGTCCTCCATTACATCTCACAAATCACCCTACCATTACACATTAGCGTAAGTACGTACAACCCGAACGGTTAGTAAGACGCGGTGCTAATCATAATAATAATAATAATAGTAATGATCATTTTTTGAACGTAATACTTAATAAAAAAAAGCCTATCGACCTCGGTGATCTTGAGGTAAAGTCCTCGACTCATGCCCTTATGTTCTTGGGTTCAAATCCATCCGGGGTCGACGGATTTTTCTTGAGCGATAAAAATCCGTAGCACAACCTCCTCTGGAGAGGAAGTAAGGTCGTTGGTTCTATATCGATTGTAGCGTGTTAAAGAACCCTGAAAAGTATATGAAAATATATACCTATTTCCCGGCAAAATTGGTAGGTCCTTTCGCTCTCGCTAACAGACACTCGTGATGTAATCAGTCGGTTCACAAAGTGCACGTTGAGTCCCTCATATAACTTGATTAAATTAGATTAAAAAGGTGTCTAGGATTTGGGCGAGTCCCCGAAAAGCTCAGTTGAGTCAAAAGTCCGAGTCTTTGTCTGGTCGCATTTGCATGGTGGGAGAGAAGAAAACAATTTTGAAAAAAAAACACCCTCAGTGTATCCGGTGGAGATTCGAACGTCGATCTCCCCGTCATCGGCAGTCTAATCCACTACAAGAGTAGCGCGTTAGACTACGCGTTCACCGAAGCAGGTGAAAACCTAATTAATTATTGTATAGTATGAAAAACAAATAAAGACTACGGTATTATAAAATCTCCTCACGGAGCCAGAGATAACTATGATGAGGCCCACTTTGAAAAACGCTGGTCTAGCGGACAGAAAGCAAAGCCTGGTTTGAAGCGCCGCTGACTCCGGCTTGTTGAAACGTTGGGGCACGCCCATCACGTGTACTTGGATCGCTGTCGCACCGAGGTGCAAGTTAGTTGACGGTTGCGCACCCCCGCCACGAGGATGCTCAAATTGTCAACAAGGGACAGCTGTTCCCATTTCTCCTAATTCGTTTGTGGTGTTATCAGAGTGCTTAGGGATGTGTATCGAGAGGAAATATCGACACTTAACTCGTTTCAAAAAAAAGGAAAGTATCAATACCGGACTTGTCTCGAGATAAAATTATCGATGACACTAAAGTTTGTTCATGGTAGGAATTGTTTTCTGAAAGGCCTTTTTCTCTACCAGAAATATATTATATATTAGGATATTGGTAGGAAAAAAGACCTTTCAGAGAGTAATTCCTACCGTGAATGGAGTATATGTATTGCTATCAAAAGAATAACCAAGAAATATCCTAATATAATGTTTTTATTCTTTATATTCTTAGAATTTTTGTATTTTATCTAGATTGGAAAAAATTGAATAATAATTATATATATTTTTTACAATACGTTATATTAACTCAAAAATAATAGATTAATAATTGTATAAAAACGTTTTGATGTTTTTTAAGACGTGGTACTTAAAAATAGTATGGTGGCTGACAGTAGGCGTCCTGTAAAAAATCGGGATTTGGATCAATTTTTAAATATTCATACAACAAGCTATGTGACCTGCTGGCTGTAGCTGTTAGTCTTGATATACATTATCAATAAAATAACAGTCCTTTACTATAGTAAAATGGTGTCAACTTTGACACTTGACCTGAATTTGTATTTGCTCAACGCATCTTCGTTCCAAACTCCAATGGTAGCAGGTGACACGCGGGCGGAGTGGAGTTGCCCCCTTGTTGCCTCTGGACCGCAAGAGCAGGATTTCCTGCGAGACGAGAGAAGATGATGTGGCGGCCGAGGCGAGCGTAACGGACTCGTGTTTGAATCTTGAGTCTGCGTGCTCACTCGCTCATTGGTCGTCTCGGACTGCATTCCATCCAGTGCCCGGCCTCGGGAGACTGGGCGGGGAGAATCTCGCCCAGGGTTTCCCCACCCTCTCTCCAAGCTAGTGCTGGGTCACGCCCTTATATTTATATCATAGGTTTTTTGTTTTGCTCCGTATTTTCTTCCCGTCCCAGATACTCTCATGTCTATACTAATGATGGTAAAGATGAGGAAGGTAGAATTNGCCCCCTCAGTATACCCGACCGGTATTTGAATCCCCGACCTCACCGGCAAACAAGACTAGACTGACGGCTTTGTCCGCGTGCCCACCTGTGCGGGCGGTATCGATAATGGACAGATTATTCTAAGACGTGGGTGGATGACAAGGGTAGTTTAGAGTTAATGCACCAGCATTAATCAGGGGTACTAGTGTGCATGGCCGAGATTATAAATTCGACTTATTATTTCACTGGCATTCCAGTTCGTAGCGAGTCTGGCACCTTAAACCGCGTGCCCACAAGTTTGGGTGTGGATCAGAAAGGGAATAAACTTTTATGATTACTTAAACTGTTGATTGAACCTTCCTTCCCTTTTCATCCCAAATTAATTATGGTATTTTCTATTTTATAATCAGTGCAAATAATTTGCCCAGGCATGTTTTCTGCAGTTGTAACTTATTGGGTAGGTTTTATTTGTATTCTAAATCCTAAATACCAGTGTTTCCCAAATTTTCGACAGTCGCGTACCCTTTTCAAGGCCATGATCTAACCCAAGGTGGTCCAACGTTTTTCGTCCCAAAGGTCAACTCTGATTATTGGTTTGCACCGTGGGTCAAAGATATATTTAGTGATCCCATCAACAACTTAATACAATCCGTCATACAACATTTAATACACTTTTAGTACTTGTATGTATAAATTGTTATTTTGGTTGGCAGAATCTTTCGAATTTTACTGCCAAAATAAAGTGTATTAATCTTCTAAAAATGTATTATAGAATATACACCCATGCACATTTTCACATAAAAACTTAGCATTATAAATACATATTTTTACTAATCAAATAAATACATGGTAAAATGCGATCATGACTTTTTCAAAAACATTTTTATCTTATCATTTGATATTTCACAACTGGCACCGAAATTTTATTCCTGGATATTGTGAGAGCCACCTTTTCAGTGAGTGCAGGTCGCATTCGGCCTGCGGCTCTCCACTCGGACCACATTGGTCCAACAAACTATTCATACCACAACTATACTCCATTCACGCTAGGAATTACTCTCTGAAAGGTCCTTTTTCCTACCAATATCCTACTACTTAATAGATTTCTGGTAGGGAAAAAGGCCTTCTAGAAAACAATTCCTAGCATGAACAGGCTTTAGCATTTCATAATAAAAAAAAGGACAAATCTACCATCTTTTAAATTTTTTATGAGAAACATTGTCCTAGAAGGACAATATGTATTATTATTATTATTATTAGCACCGCGTCTTACTACCCGTTCGGGTTATACGCACTTACGCTAATGTGTAATGGTAGGGTGTTTGTGAGATGAAATGGAGGACCTACAGTTTAACGTGGAATCCGAACCACGGTGGAGGCCTGGCATTCCCCACATTCACAAGATGTCTTGTCAGAGGTGAAGGAAGGGTTTGGTAATCAGATAAATCTGTGCCGGGACCGAGGATTGAACCNTCCCCACATTCACAAGATGTCTTGTCAGAGGTGAAGGAAGGGTTTGGTAATCAGATAAATCTGTGCCGGGACCGAGGATCGAACCCCGGCCGCCAGCATAGAAGTCTGACACCTTACCCCTAGACCGCCAGGTCACCAACAATATGTACTACCTCTAAAAGTTAATAGTATATATCCCGAAGTTTGCGTTTCGTTGCTGTCCTATACTCCATTCACGGTAGGGAATTCCTCTCTGGAAGGTCTTTTTTCCTACCAATATCCTAATATCCAACTATATAATAGATTTCTGGTAGGGAAAAGGGCCTTTCAGAAAACAATTCCTACGGTGAACGAACTTTAGGTTTACTAAGTTGCGTGTACTGTATACATAATGTGCTGATATCCCGTATTTTGTGTTTCAGGTGACTCGCTCTCACCCATGGTCCCTTTCACGGAAAAGTAAGTAACTATGTTTGCTGAATGCATGTTTCTTATTAACTGTACACATTCAGCTCTCAATATTCAATGATCATTTTGTATACATTTCTTAAAAATAACTTAAATTATTTGAAAAATGACACTTTTGAGACAGGAATCGAACCCGGGACCTTATGAAGAATTACCCTGAGCACTGAACGAATCCAGGATAACTCAGTGGTAGCATTGGTGCGCTAAGCCAAAGGGTCCGCGTTCTATTCCAATGTCCTAGTGTCAATTTTCAATCAATTTAGAATAAGGATTTTTCTTTCGATACTAATACTTATTTACTCGAAACTTTTACTCAAACGAGTACGTCTTAAACCCCGGTATAGAAAGAAACAAACATCTATTTTAAAAAAATAGAAAGATTCCTTTCGATGATTATTCTCGATTTTCATATTTAAATAAAAAATTTAATTCACCTAGGATATGCCCAAACATTTCCAATATCACGTCTAAACTTAGGCTGAGTTTTACTACAAATGCTGTGAGTAAGGCTAGTAAAACTTCGACTTTTTGCGAGTTTTTGTCCTTGGTTTTACTACTCGTTCGTTTTTTGTTTGTTTTTTACTTTGGGTCAAGGATGAGGAAGGTTGAATTTTAAATGAAGCGTACCCGGATTTGCTAGGAGGAATAATATAAAATAATTTAGTAAAAAACACCCTCATTAACTTGGACGTTATTCGAACCCCGATCTCCGCGTCATTGGCGATCCATTCTATTACGAAGAGTGATGCCTTTGATCATTTGGCCACCAGAGTGGGTGTTTTAATATAACTTATGTTTTGGTCCAAACAAAATAAATGATTTAAACCCACACTCTGGAAATTTGATTTTAAAAAAAAGTGCCTGCTGCTTTGTTCAGAATTGAGCTATATACATAATTAAATAACAATATTGTAGTTAAATTAGTTAATCGAAAGTAAATATTATAATGCAAAAGTTGTATTTGATAGTTATTCGTACATGAAAACACTAAAAATATGATTTTCCAATTATTCTTGCTTACTTTTCGGTACCGATACTTTGTTTCCATACCATATCCTTAGGATAGCACGAATGAACCACATTTTTCGATGTATACCAAAGCTATCCTCGTATATTGGCGCCCAAAGTGCGTTTGAAACACTTTATTTTTTGTTGGGTTGAAGAAAAGGGAAGGGCTGTTGTATTATATAAATCTGTCTGTTGCTTCTTTTTTACTGCGTGTCTAGTTGGTGGGCTGATCTGTTCCCGGGGATTGTAGTTTCCACTTGGTTAGGGTTGGTTGGGCCTTCTAACGGCCTTGCATTCCTTTCCTGAATTTCTTCTCTCACCTGCTGCCCGCTGGGTGATTTGTTCCAGAGACTCATTCATTCTTTTGCCCACCTGACTGAACGTTTGTCACATTCTTGCGTTTCATTACACGGTACCTTGTTACTTTTTTGGTCATTTTTTGGAGGGAAATCAAGACCAAAATAGTTCCTGTTATTAGTCAAAGCTCTCCGAAACAATATTAGTTCCTATTTTATTATTTCGGTTCTCTAGCAATAATTTCTGTTATCTCTCTCTCATCTTCTCACACATATAGGCCATATAATATTATGTTTTACAGCGGAACCCGATCGAAGTATGATGCAAATATGATGAAATAGAAGGGAATAAAAGAAGCTTCTAGAATGATTTTGGTCGAACTATATACCCGAAAAGAAGGCTCCCATCTTCATACGGTCCACAACCTTACTTTAGGAATGGTCCCGAAACATTAATCTCTCCTTTTACACCAGACTTCTAACCTTACTGTGAAACGATCCGCGGTATATTGATCTTTAATTTCCACTCGATCTTCAACCTTGCAGTAAAACAGTTCGCGACCTGCTAACATATCAACATTAAGCTGTCTACATAAAACATAACAATTCTGAGTCAAATGTTCTTATAATCAAATAAAAATAAATTTCTAGATAAATTAAAATGACGGCATCAAAATAATTAAGAACAAAAGAATCTAAGACTATATGGGACCTAAACAAGAAGAAGCCAAATCTTCTAAGTCGGCTTCATTATCACGCCGTCAATCATTACAACCTCCTCCAACCCCNCCCCTTACATATAATATAGGAAGAGAAGGAGGGGCACATATATGTAGAGTTCTTACACAAATTAATCTAAAGCCATTTTGGTTTTTATCATTTTCTTTTCGTCTTTCTATAAAATTGATTATTTCAAAATCTATCACCAGGCGCAACACTAGACATCAAAAAGTGAACAAAATAAAGTCTATTCTGAGAATTGAAACAACATCTTAATGTAATATATATTAATTTGGTTGTACAATGGTTTTATTCATTAATAATTTTCTAAAACTTATCTTATCTAACTAAGAAACGAGATCTCACTCTTAGGAACAAAAATGACAGTTAATTAAGAGAATAAAAGATCCAGACTTAATATTATATTTAAAAAATGTATCTGCAAAGTTTCGAAATTTTGAATCCAAATTTGTCTAGATTTGAATCCTATTCGGAATCCTAAATTTCAATAAATTCGCTGGAATTAATTTGGAAATTCAAATTTAAAAAAACAAATTTTTGAATAATTTTAAATTTTCATAGAAACTGATATCGATCTGTTATTAAAACTATAACCAATAATAATTTAATTATAATCATTTCAGGCAAATCATGTGGCCGTATTTACATTTTATTTTAACAAATCAAAATTCACATTATTATTCTTGACCATAGAAACTTGAGAATCTTTTAATACTATCAACATATTTATTGTCTCAACGCGGTTATCAAACTAGAGTAGACTCGTGACTATCCGAGGCTCCGTGTTAACCGTGGCACTCACTCTGACACAGTGTCCAATTTTAACACAATAGGTTCAAGATATCTGGCGGGTTTTTTTCAAATACATTAGACTGCAGGACAATTTTTGTTAAAGATTATTTTTTTTAATTTATCTCAACTCTCTAATACAATAAATGTTATACTGTATTTGTAATGTAATGCGTTTTAATAAATTAATAATTTTAAACTTACAAACAATGTATACAAATGCAGTACGTTCTATTGATTTATAACCTATTAATTTTATTATAACCAATAAATCCTACACGCTCCGTATCATCCGAGGTAGACCCTGTCCCAGTTACTTCGATTAATCACGAACATACCACGTATTTATTGGACTCGATTTGCCTGGTATTCCATTCGAAACATATATTTTTAAAATATTACCTTTATTCGGATTTGAAAAGCTTCTAAACCATTAGGTGTATACTTAGGGATGGGACCATTGAACCCCTCGAATCCAGAAGGATATTTAAGATGAGGTTTCATAAAAAATATATGATTCGAAACGCAACTAATTAAAAAAAAACTTTCAAATTTTAATTTGTTTATGGCCTTAATACACCTTTTTGATAGTTCATCATACTCATAGTTTTAAGACAAACCTAATTAGACCCTAGACCATAAAGTTAACACTTTACTGAATGCATGGATATTAATGGATTATAGCAACAACAAAAAGTGTTGATATTTTAGTTACTAATTTTATTTTAAATCATTCCACTATATTTATATTGTTAATCATTTTTCCCAAGATTCGTATTCGAATTCGAGATTTGGAATTCGTAGATGTAAGACAGATTCTGATTCTTACCTTATTAGATTCTACCCAACTATTATTAAATTCTGTTCGGAATTGATTTGAGTTAATAAGCAACGATTCTAATTCGATTCGAAGATAATAAATCTCGAATTCGCACACACCGTTATATTTTTTCTTGTAAATATTGATATTTTTACTACGTCTTTAAATTATGGTTTGGTTGTTTGGCTAATTAAATGAAATGAAAACCCCTTAGATTCTAAGTTGCTGGGATCACTTGAGCTATGACTTTGGGTATTATTGGAATACGTTACATATTTGAAATAGATGGTTGTTTGTTTAGCGATACGACTTAGCGTGAAATGTTTTATCTATAGGACCTTTATTGGACGTGTTTGTAGTGATAACTCTCTCAAGTAGAGCATACGTACCACCTCTAAGTCGGCCTACTATATTTGTTGAAACCTGTCTTACGAATTCTAAACTGGGTTGATCGGTTTTCATCGAATCCATACGTTCTAATAATAATAATAATATTTAGCACCGCGTCTTACTACCCGTTCGGGTTATACGCTTTAAGTACTAATTACTCTAATGGATTAGGAATTTGGAAGGTTGAATTAGAGGAAGTGAACCCGCATTTGCGTGGAGGGAGAGTGGAAAACCATTTAGGAAAAACCACCCCCAGTTCACCCGACCGAAATTCGAACCTCGATCTCCCCGTCCTCAGCAGTCGAGCTAAACACGACAAGCGCGTTAGCCAACTACGCCACCGAGGCGGGTCCATACGTTCTAAATGTGTCAATATAGTACGAGTTTAGCATGCATGGTTTCGCCTTAATAACGATTCACCGCAACTTTTAAATGACCATAAAGAATTCTTTTAACTTCCTGTATTCAAATTCCAACCATCTGAATTTTCGATAACCCCCCGTCCCCCACTCAGTCTTACTACTAGTTCGGGCTATACGACAGCCGTTGGTGGCTATACGCATTTAATTGCTCTAATTGAGTAGGAATAGTGAAGGTAAACTTAAGAAGAATTGTAACAGAATTTACGTGTATAATCTATATAGTGGCTAGAGTGGGGGAGGGGGCATCTAGAGGGGTGAAACTCTAAGTAAACCCAGCCAGAATTCAAACTCCCACCTCTCCGTTACCGGTAATCCAGACCATATGAGCTTGATGTTTAGTCCGCGTGTCCATACTAATGAATATTGCTTTGCTTTTTAAAATAAAACGTTGGTAACTAGCTTGCTTCCAGGCTTTGAACTATATCCGTTACAAAAACGAGTGTGCTTCCATTTGTACTTTGAGTCTAAAGAAATCTTCTATGATTTAATTTTTAAATCAGGTGCTATATTTCTGAAACAAATAGCCGAAACTATTGTTAATGCATTTTAGTGAGGATAACCCCTCTTAGATATCATATTCTGAAAATTGAAAAATGACACCTGGACACGGGAATCGAACCCGGGACCTTCGGCCGGCTTAGTACGCCAATGCTGCGTTGTCTGATGGCTGTGATCTTATTTAATCACATGTTTATAAGCTGACTACTTCCGCACGTCCATCTTAGACTCTGCTTTAAACTATGAGTGATGAATGACCATGGGCACGGGACGAATCCTGGATAGCTCAGTGGTTAGAGCATTGGCGTACTAAGCCGAAGGTCCCGGTTTCGGTTCCCGTGTCCAGGTGTCATTTTTCAATTT
>CABFOV010001199.1:113527-129521 GCA_902141375.1 Timema poppense
GCGTGGGTCATCAAAAATCGTTCACAAAATCCAACCAAAAACGTAACCAAATCAAAATAACAATGTTAAACAATAGCATGGGTCGTCAAAAATTGTTCACAAAATCAAACCAAAATAGTAACCAAATCGAGAATCGAAATAACAATGGCAAAAGCAAGCCTGGCGCGTGATGTAGCGGCAGTCGCGTGCGTGGAAACATTGTCTTGGTTGTGGGAGTGGTTGGACAGAGTCAAGTGATATTGGCTGGCATTGATGAGGTGGTGTCTTTTTTTATACCTGACCCACCCCAGTTACTAGTAATACAGCTCTCACAAAGATAATTGCAACACAGCAACCTAAATAAATGCAACAAACACATTTCCTTAAACTTTTCAACCTTTTTTCCCACATTTTTCACGGTTCCCCAAAAAAGGGTCGTTACTTCGAGAGGGACGCTATTCCCGGGGTCGTAGAATCTTGAGTTGACTGTATTTCTATTGGATACTTTTGTATTTTTTTAAATATATTTATAATAACGTTCAACATCAAGATTAGACCGCTTCACTGACCGACTGGTTAAAGCGTCACTCCCGTGTTAGACTGGCCTGCTGATGACTGGGTGATTGGGGTTCGAGTCATGGTCCGGTCTACTAAGGGTGGCTTTTCCTAAATGGTTTCCCACTCTGCTTCCACGCAAATGGCGTGAAGATTACCTCTAAAAATTATTCCTTCCTTATAATTACTCCATTAGAGTAATTATCATGTATGCATCTGAACGGGTAAAGACACGGTGATATAAAAAATACCAAGTTTATCGACTACTAGGCTTAAGGGGTGGGAATTCTTACGGTAAATAAGAGTAAACACAAATTATCGTTGAGGGGAGTTGTTAAAACTACAGCGACAAATTGCGCGTGGAAAATAACCCGGCCGACATTCAAATTTCGACCTCTTCGTCACCAGCATTCCAGTCTTTTACAATTCTAACGCCTCAGACCGTGTGACAACCAGTGCGGGTTGTAAGTTTGCTACCCAATGTTTTGGATATGGAAGATAATTATTAATGCGTACCTGATTGGATGACGATATCGGTAGGTGACCGACGACCAGCCATTCCTGATTTACAAGCACAGTCCCCGAAATGACTACTGTCCAGGACTAATTAGTCCTCGAATTACTAAATACACTAATGTAATTTTAAAGAAGATGCAGTCTTCAATCAAATACCATTGCAAAATAATTAAGGTTTTACCAAACAAACATTTTTTTCTTATGTCTATTCCTACAAAAATCAAGGTGCACCATTTAAATGGCATCTACAGTAGCTCCATGGCTTCTTTGGTGCTGACTGACAGCTCACAGCTGACTTCTGACAGTCATTTAGGTATATACCTAAATTTCGACTGTCAGAAATGACAGCTGCTAAAAACATGTTTTTGCAGATCATATGGTTCGGCGTAGGGATACATAATTTGGTCTGGTAACTTTTCAAAGCTGTCAGCTGTCAGTCAGCACCAAAGAAGCCATGAGGCTACTGTAGCTTTTCCGGTTCTCCTCAGGGATTTGAAAACGGCTGTTCTTGCGAAAATGCAGGTAAAGAAATGGTCACATTGATTTTTTTTTTTAAAAAAGCGTAGTTCTGGCGCCAAAAATATCCTGCAATTTTTTGTCGGCGTATGTTTTTGTTCGCCATCTGTTTGTTCATTCTTGGGTGTTTAGGGTGAAATCCCTCCCGCTCACCCCTCATGGTGGGATGCTGGAGTGAGCAACACCCTTGATTCCCACATTATGAACTCTTCTCAAACACCGTCAAGTGTGGGCGGCCAAACAGGTTCTTGGGAGCGGGAGTGTTTCTTTTCATGGAGCTGGTGGGTAGAAATGTCACCTGCACTTCTAGAGTAGGATCCTGGTACGAAGAACCTTTTAGAAAATACAAACCTTTTTGGTTTTTAGTGTTATTTTTATAGTTATTGATAATAAATATCAAAATCAACATCTTCAGATCACGTGACTTGTATAAATGTTAAAAGGATATCTAGTAACTTTTACAGTTGTCTGTTATGGCCCTTCCTATGAAAACTGGACTGTAGGCCTACCTAGTGCAGAGGCATTGAACGAAAAGTATTGACAACAATAGGTATCGAAACAATAATTAGGTAATTGTATCCGGAAATCCAAAATAAAAAGCATATCGACCTCGGTGGTCTTGAGGTAGAGTGCCCGCATCAGGACCCTAACCCGCTTGGGTTCGACAGATTTTTTTGAGTGATAAAAATCCGTAGCACAACTTTCGTCGGAGGGGAAGTAAAGCCGTCGGTCCCATGTTGGCTGCGACATGTAAAAGAAACTTAGAAGGTATGTGAAAATACCTTTCCAGGGCAAAATTTGTATGCTCTTTTTCCCTCGCGGGTAGAAATTCAGTGTGGAAGGCAACGGGGACCACCAAACTTTCTGAACTGTTCTAATACATTTTCTACCAGATGGTGCAGGCAGCACTAACCAGCTGAAGGGCTGAGTGCCCTGATCCGGATGGATAGAAATCACATCAAACCACCCTTCGACTTGTTGACTTTAAGGAGAAAAGTGAGAGTTGATTGACTGTCTAGCTACCCTCCTCACACTTTCCCCCTCGGCTATGTAGTTAATAACCCTGGTGTCAAAATTACAAAATAAGAAGTTATTTGTAACTGATTCAAGTTTCAAATTTATATGTTTATGGTAGGTGACCTGGCGGTCTAGGGGTAAGGTGTCAGACTTCTCTGCTTGAGGTCCGGGGTTCACTCCTCAGTCCCGGCACAGATTTATCTGATTGCCAAACCCTTCCTTCACCTCTGACAAGACGTGTATTAATCACAACTTGTGAATGTGTGGAATGCCAGGCCGCCACCGTGGTTCGGATCCCACGTTAAACTGTAGGCCCTTCATTTACTCTCACAATCATCCTACTATTACACATTAGCGTAAGTGCGTATAACCTGAACTGGTAGTAAGACGCGGTGCTAATAATAACAATAATAATGATATGTTTATGACTTGGAAGTAGGGGATTTATCGGTCAAATTCGCATTTTTTTTAGATCTATGTTATTAGGATTTTCTGTTCGGATAGTCACATTTCCGGATAAACTGAATTGTACCATAAAATAAATGTTTATTACTCCAATAATAATTACTCCAATAATAATTACTCCAGTTGTTTTAATTAATTATGGTAAAAGTGACCTTGGGGAACACACACACACATATGCTTGAAAGTGTTCTAGACAATTTTTAATTATTTTTTAACATTTGGGTCATTTTTCGAAATGGAGAGAGTGGGTATTATTTGTACTTTCTTGATTAACACACGTTTGTTCTAAAATAAACAATTTTTTTTTAAAATATGTTAATTGCTTTGTAAAAAAAGCCTTCATAGTGGCGTTTAGTTGTACATTATTAAAACCTCGATAAACTGCTTTTATAACAATAAAAATGTTAAGGAAGGTATTATTAAATAACTTTCATTTGAAGACAAAAGTGTGCTAATCAACAAAGCACAACTGTTTCCCAACAAAAAAAAATCAAGTGTGGAAAATGATTCAATACTCGCTTGAATGGTCTAAACATGTTTGGCGGCGGCTACCCGTTAGCGGAGTGAAATGAAAGCTCACCACCAAGTTCAAGTTGGCAAGACTAGTTCATCTGAAAACCGTTATGTTATATCAGTCGTTTCACAGGTCAAAGGGCGTGATCTCGACAAAATATGGAGCTCTCTTGTGTTTAATTTATCTCAATCAAGCCGCGTGAGCTAAATGGTTGTTGTAAAGGAATTCATACTTTTATAGTTCAATGATGTAGTGAACTTAAATTCGCAGTATTTTATTGTTTGTATTTTCATCTAGCGATATAGTGTGATTTTAAAAATGACCTTGAAAGTGACGTAACTTTAATTTTATAGACTAAATTCACGGTGTGATTAATTCAATATATATTTTACTTGAATACCTACCTTGAATACCCTAAACAATTGAAAATTGTTTGTAAAATGTGTGGCAGTACTCCAATAAGCCTGTAACCTTTAGGCATTGTAGGACGAATGCAAAAATACATTATTAATAGAAAGATTCGGAAAAAGGGGTGTTTGAACTCCCAAAACATCCTCCTTGAACCAAAGGTCAGTGAAGCTAAAAGTCTGAGGCCAGGTTGTTGTGTTTTTGAAATATACAGTAGCCCCACGGCTTCTTTGGTGTTGACTGACAGCTCACAGCTGACTTCTGACAGTCAACATTTAGGTATATACCTACATTTTGACTGTCAAAAGTGACAGCTGATAAACACATGTGTTTGCAGATCATCTGGTTAGGGGTATGTAATTTGGCCTGGTAATTTTTTTAAAGTCATCAGCTGTCAGTCAGCACCAAAGAAGCCATGGGGCTGCTGTATGTATGGCTTCCTCTATTTTACCCTGTGCGTATAATTATTGCGTAATGAACACTTCGCCAATAATCGTTATCAACCTGTCGGTTATCAATCAGGGCCACCACAACTCATTATTTGCAGTGGGCACTATCTCCACAACTCTGTTGGGAAGGGAATGCACTCGTCTCTTCACCTGCGGTCTACCTGTTGGACCTGTTGCCAGGACAGGGTCCCCTCCCACAGGATTAACTCCCACCTAGCTCGGGCTGGGTGCAGATACCCGTAAGGGCTAGCCTACGTGCTAACATGGTCGCGACGACGATTAGAGATGAACTAATCATGCTTCGTCAGTAAACAACCATTTTATGTCCATCAGAATAGGGTTTTCAACGAAAAATTGGGCAAACCATTGACAATAAGCAAGACAAATAATAATAATAATAAAGAGCGTCCAAAATTTTACCATTTCCACCAGGCAACAAAAAATTGCATGTGAGTATATATTTGTCGCATCCCTCTCTTCCCTCGCCCGGAAGTTTGAAGTTTGCAGGTTTCTTTCACTCCCATTCGCCCCACCCCCGGCTCCAAGGTTGAAGGTTGAAGGTTTCTCTCACTCACATTCGCCCCACCACCGGTACCAAGGTTGAAGTTTGCAGGTTTCTCTCACTCCCATTCGCCCCACCCCCGACACCAAGGTTGAAGGTTGAAGGTTTCTCTCACTCACATTCGCCCCACCACCGGTACCAAGGTTGAAGGTCGCAGGTTTCGCTCACTCCTATTCGCCCCACCCCCGACACCAAGGTTAAAGGTTGCAGGTTTCTCTCACTCCCATTTGCCCCACCCCCGACTTGAAGGTTGCAGGTTTCTCTCACTCCCATTCGCCCCACCCCCGACTTGAAGGTTGAAGGTTTCGCTCACTCCCATTCGCCCCACCCCCGACACCAAGGTTGAAGGTTGAAGGTTTCTCTCACTCACATTCGCCCCACCACCGGTACCAAGGTTGAAGGTCGCAGGTTTCGCTCACTCCTATTCGCCCCACCCCCGACACCAAGGTTAAAGGTTGCAGGTTTCTCTCACTCCCATTTGCCCCACCCCCGACTTGAAGGTTGCAGGTTTCTCTCACTCCCATTCGCCCCACCCCCGACTTGAAGGTTGAAGGTTTCGCTCACTCCCATTCGCCCCACCCCCGGCACCAAGGTTGAAGGTTTCACTCACTCCCATTCGCCCCACCACCGGCACTAAGGTTGAAGTTCACAGATTTAGCTCACTGCCCCATCCTAAGCACAATGGCACCTTCAACTTACCTGTCGGCTCCCCCGCTTGCATTTTTTTTAAAGACTAGTCAACAAAGCAGTGCTTTCACAAAAACCACTCCTAGACTAGATCTTTTTAAAGCTGTTGTTGGCGAAATTCCTTGTAAACCACTGACCCAAAAGAGTGCTCTATTGAATAAGAGCTTATTGCTCCAGTAGAGTGAATTACACTTTTACCTGGGTTGCGGATATGCACACACGGTGGACTGGACCTAGCTAGAAATGTAACTTCATGTTATTTATTTATTATTATTATTAGCACCGCGTCTTACTACCCATTCGAGTTATACGCACTTACGCTAATGTGTAATGGTAGGGTGATTGTGAGATGAAATGGAGGACCTACAGTTTAACGTGGAATCCGAACCACGGTGGAGGTCTGGCATTCCCCACATTCACAAGTTGTGATTAATACACGCCTTGTCAGAGGTGAAGGAAGGGTTTGACAATCAGATAAATCTGTGCCGGGACCGAGGATTGAATCCCGGACCGCCTAGCATAGAGGTCCGACACCTTACCCCTAGACCGGCAGGTCACCCTCATGTTATTTGAAATATCAATAATTGCATGTTATTATTTACCTATTAGTAATCCAAAATTAGCGCCATTGGCCATTGTATTTTGTCTTATGTGTGTAACGACTGTGTAATGTTTTAATAGTTTTGTAATAACACTTCATAGGTCTGAGTTAACAAAGCAGAAACGAAGCGTCTGAATACAATTTATCTTGGTGAATTTTGCTTTATTTTTTAGTTCATACGTTTTAACACAAGGATTATTTAAAGGTTTGGACTATATAATGTAGGTGAGTGTAGTTAGAATAAATGTATCTGCATTTGCTTGGAACTTGGTAATACTACCCCTATCACATCTGTCGGTAGGATACGTTTTCCATTTAGCACGAGGCATTCCAAAGGAAGTAAATTATATACCTATGACAGGTAGCGATTTATTTAAATATTTCACACAAACATAAATATTTGAATCACTCCCCTCGATGGTCACATGGTTAAAGGTTTTGGGCTCGGATCCGACTGTACTGCTGGCAATTGTGAGGTCTGAGCTCGAATCCCGGTCTGATATAATAAAGGGTTTTTTCTCAGAATATTTTCCTGCTCTCCACGCAATTGAGGATACATTTATTCTCGATTATACCGCGCCGTGTCTATCCCGCTAGTGTAAATACACGGGTAGTTTGGGTGTGCATTAAGTGTGTAACATGGAGAATAAATAACTGTTCAAGATATTGATGGTTTTTATCAATTCAGTTCAAGGATTTACACATTGGGCCAATTTCATAGTCAAATTTAGTACGCCTCAAGTGCGGCGCTACACTAAGTACAAGACGACACCTACCTAAACCAGAATGGAATGGGCCAGTTTCCTATGCGAGAACGGCCCATTCCATTCTGGTTTAGGTAGGTGTCGTCTTGTATTTAGTGTAGCGCCGCACTTGAGTCGTACTAAATTTGACTATGAAATTGGCCCATTGACCAGATATCAGACCGTTAATTTGTCAATGATAACTATATTCTCTTTGGAGCAAAATATATATTTTCAGACCAGTAAACAGACAGTGGATCGGTGATGGCGAAACCTTATTTGTGTGTTTGAGGGGGAGGGGGCTAGGAAAAATGTAGATTTTTTTTTATCCAAATAGGGGGTGGAGGTCCGGATGCCCTAAGAAGCTATTTAGAGTGATACTCTCGTTCCTGAAATATGTTTTAAAATGGGATGCTCTTAGAAACTATTTTTCACTTAAAACTAAATATTATCTAAGAGCATCCCATCTTCAACTGGAATTATTTTGGAAGTTAGATGTATCTATAAGCTATTTGAAGTGTTTAATTGTAATTATAGTTCAGTGCGTTCTTTTAGCTTTCAAACAAAATCAATAATAATAATTATTGATTACATTTTGTCTCTGTGACATGAATCTTACTGACAACCCGGGCTATCCGCAACTTAAAACTATTTTAAGGCTACTGTGTAAGTGGAGGGTGTGAAACACCTGGGAGGAATATGTACACACACACGGCTGCCACTTTGGTCAGAATAACCGGCTATAGATCCAGAAGTCCTGGAATCGGTCCCGATTTTCCGTGAAGCAATAGGTCTGAAACGGGGTAAACACAGCCTCGTGAGGTCTAGAAAACTGAGATTAATGGGGGGAGGGTTTGTTGTGCTGACCAAACGACACCCTTCTATCTGAAGAAGTTGACACGATCTCCTCCAACAGACGGCGACCGCTCAGTCGTTATTGCTCGATTGCGGGTGACTCCATGGATTGTATATGTATATATACATACACACACTATATATATATATAAAAAATTGTGGGTGTGAACGGTGATATATCCCTACGCAAATCTCCACCTATGCTCTCAAAAAAAGGAGAGAGGGAATTCTGTCCAGGGGAGGGGCAGTGCTTCTCTCCTCTTTTCTTCCAGTTCCGTTACCAAATACTAAAATCAAAGTAAGTTTGTAAGTCGTAAGCTGATGTAAATAGAAGCGGTGCCACCGAGCATCTTGTGGTGGTCCGACTAGTACCAGAGAGGCAGGACTGGTTGGCCGGAAGGACCTGTCGCAGGAAGAATTCTATACCCGAGTACCGCCCGCCACAAGAAGGGTAGTGCTGAGGTCCTCTTTTGTGACACTGGAGAAGACATTTCCTGTTTCAGCAGGATCACATTCTGACGTCATGCGTCACCATTGCAACACTTGAGACAAAGGTCTGTCCTTACACGATCAATGATATAGCATAAAATTTGAAATTGCACAATACTATTAGTCGTCTGGAATATATATATGTATTTTTTTCCCCCAATCTCAAATTTTGTGCAATATTATTGATCGTGTAAGGACAGACCTTTGTCTTTAGTGTAACCACAATGGCGGGGAGTTATAGTGGAGAACCATTTAGGGGAAATCACCCTCAATACACCCGACCGGGATCGAACCCTGATCTCCCTGATTATGGCAATATAGTCAAGTGTGTGAGTAGCGCCTTGGACCATGCTCCCACTGAAGTGGGTGAGGCTATTATCTTTAAGGATTGTTCAATATTGTATCATTCAACAACTGTTTGAAATATATCGCGGAATGGTGAAATATTGGTCAGTCTGGATTATTGTGCAATACCGCATCAATTTTATACAAGATCTCAAGTTGGAAGCACGCCAGCTTCAAAAAGTTTGTTCAAGTTAAAAAAAATGGCTGTCAAATCTATTCAAACTTAGGAGCAGGGCTGGATCAAGAAATCCGGGGGCTCAGGGCCACTTGCAAAAAAAAAAAAGTTTTAATATGAATGGCGCAAACGAAATTAAAAACATGTGCACAGTCGGATTAGGGAATACTGCGCCTTCCCAGAAAAAAGGGAAAAATTGCGCCCTCCAATCACTCATCACACCATTAGGTGGGAAAAGTACACCCCACACACCGTTTTACACACTTACAAAACAGTGCGCTCAAGGACCTGACAAAGTGTTTGAAGAGTCTAGCCTAGATTCAAAAATATGGAGTAAAAGGTCATCATTAATTAGTTTGGTAACTTCAATTTATACGTTCACGTCAAGTGCTTACAGATACACACTAATCTTTTTTTTAATTAAAAAACCTAACCTAACCTAACCTAACCTANTAATTAAAAAACCTAACCTAACCTAACCTAACCTAGACAACAGGAAAAGAGACTGGTGCGATGAATCGATGTACTTTGACCTCCTGACATCCCACGAGTCGATTTGCAATACCCACCCTCCTAAACAAAGGGATGCGATGAACCGATCTACGCCGGTGAAAATGGTAAGGTCGTGAGGAAAGTGAGAAAAGTGCGCTCACACAACCTTATTAAAATTATTTAGGTGAGACAGACAAGGTCGTTTGGGTACACTTTTCCCACCTATTAGTGTGATGATTCATGTGAAGGCGCAATCATACATTATTTAATACTCAGATAAAAAATAAACAATATGTTGAAAACTCAGTTTAGATATTATTGTGCAATGAATTGAAGTGTACAACAAGTATTTAAATGTACCATTTACCATTTATTAATCCACCTTCTGCTCTTCTTTTTTCTTTTACAAAAAGCCGAAGCATTGGCCACACAAGCCGCTTCCTGATCACTTAACAATTTGAATTATCTGAGTTATTGCACAATTCGATATTTGAGGTAATGAATTGTCTAGAGGGAGCGTAAATATTATTGATAGTCTAGTGGCTGCTTAAGTGATCCAAGACCGGATCAAGGTTGATACTACGATCGGCCAAAAAGACCTCTTTACATGACGATTGCTAGGAGAACTTAGTTTGATTCCAGAACCATTTCATTCTTACGTTTAGCAAAAAATTACCTTTTTTGTTTGTTTACATATTCGGGGACAATCACTCTAAAATGGACTTACCGATGGCAAAGAAGATAAATTAAGTCTCTGAAATATTCCAATATTAATAATGAATGAAAATTAGAGGAAAAGTTACATGAAAGTAATTAACTGACCTACGCACACCAAGAGCCAAGTGTTAATAAGGCAAGGTTGTAAGAGATCGCGAGTTAAAGTCATTATGTTTGCAATTTTTATGGCTAAAAAAAACTATTAGTAAAATATATGGCCAACTATTTTATCCGAACCGTGAACTTTGCTTAAATTGTATAAATATGTTTTTAGAACAAAACATCATATTTCATATCGACACACATTTAAAAAATATATAAAACGATGAAACCGATATATTTTTATGGTGGTAGCTTATGTATTATTTATTTAAAATTGCACTTTTGAATCATTTGGAGGGGCCTACAGAGCCACACCATTGACGGATATGCACGCAGGCCCGCCAGGTGCTCAAATCGGTCCCGGTACCAGGGGCAAAGCACCCTACCCCCTTTTATCTTTGTAATATTCGACTTAATTGGCGGTGAAACCTTATTTGTCTAGGGAGCAGTTAGCAAAGAAAAAAGGAAGGGTTTTTAGGAGTCTGGGGACCCTCCCGCATCATATTCCTATAAAATATTTACAGTGGCCTTTGTCTGGAAATTCTTTGAAAATTAGACTCTTCTATAAGCTCTTTGGGGGGGTCTTTACACATAAACCTTTTGAAATTTGAATGCCCCTAGAAGCTTTATAAAGTGGTCTTCCACCAGCATTTTTTTTTAAATTGGGTGATTCTAGAAGCAATTTAGAGTGGGTCTCTTAGGACAAATTTTGAAAAATTGGCTTCTCTTCGAAGATATATTTTGAATAATCTTCCTCTAGCAATTTTGATGATTGGATGTGTCTATAATCTATTTAAAGTGGTATTTTCCCTACACGGTTATTTAGAGTTTGATGCAAATCCATCTTTCAGCTTCGCGTTCGAGAATATCAGAAGGGAATGAGATAAATCTAAAAGGGGGCAAGTTTATTCCAGTCGGGTGGAGACAAGCTCTTTCCAGAGGGGGAAATTTCCCCCTTCCCCCTTTACTACACCAATAACTCTTAACTTTGTAATTTTTTTTAAACATTATCATTTTTACAACAGAAATGCAATGTACAAAAATGAATACGTATCAAAACTGAACATTGAAATGTTACGCACATTATTAAGTATTTAAATTGAATTTGATTTACTGCCCGACTCTCTTTGTGTGCCATATTTTGCTTCAGTATGAAAATAATAGAATCCGTGAGATTTCCAAACATTTCGAAACGAACTACAAGACCAGACCGAACCACTGATATAATTGTGACGGTGCCAGTAATCTCCTCTGTAGGAAACACCAGCTGGTGAGCTAGAAATGCACTGTTCCTTAGTATGGATATACATTTTTATTGCTTGTTGTTCATGTTTTGTTTTTTTAAACTTGTGAATCTGGATCTCGGGCCCCTAGAAGTTGCGGGACCGGTACCATGGTACCAATATTGTTCCCCTCGTGGCGGGCCTGTATGCACGAGTATAGTATGATTCTGATAATGTAATGATATTGTTTTGTGCCTCATTTAATTATCTGAAAATTATGGACGAAGGATAATTTTTATCTTTTAAACTAAAGAACTGTATGTAATTTTTCTTTTTAATACTTCATCCATGGATGACTGGGCAAAATTGAATGATTTAATTTCAGTACAAGATTCTACATCCAAATTATATCTTTATTATTAATATCATTTTAATTGATTATAATTTATTGCAATATGTTTTAAGCCAATAAGGCATTTTCAGAAGTAAATTCAAATATACTACATTTTAAATATTTCTTTTGTTTAAAATCTTATTTCGTTCTATTTACAAATCTGGGGATTAGTTGACTACCTTTTACCCAATGAGAATCTAGCCTTCACAACATCAGATTACCAAGAGTTCTCCTATTAGTTGGTTTTAACACTGTTGACAAGGGGTCCAAGAAGCAAGAGGTATGTTATTTATAAGGGGCTGGATCAGCTCGTGCGTATAGCAAGCTCTGGCTGGCTCTCTGCGTCATTTCCTTAAACGAGTAAGAACTGTGTCACTTTAGTGTTGCATTTATAGTATTGAAAGTGCAAATAATTAAATAAATCGTGTACAAACATTGAATTTTACTAATTTCAACAAAAATAACTAATAAGTAATCCTACAGGGGGCTAGGCATATAATCGGAACATCATATAGCCGTGTAAGGCAACTGGTATCCCTCTCCTGGGACGTATCAACATAATTGCTGCCCAACCGTGAGGCGTGCACGGGTCCTCATTAATTAAACTGTATCACCATAATAGGAAGAATCGAAACTAACGATTAAAAAAGTTATTAAAACTTTTTTAATACATTAAAATAATACCTTAAAAATAACACTAATAAAATAGCAACATGTTATTAATGTTTACTGCAAAAGTATGTTTAAAAAAAGGCCATTTCTATCATAGTGTTACTACTATCGCTATTTGTGTCAGTTATTTTGTGTGCACTGCGATTTGTTATCAGCATACACTAGTGGGGTAGTGATGAGCTAGGTATAATTCTGAGGAAATGTTCCCCCATTTTCACGGAGGGAAATTAAGGGGGGAAATCTCGGTACACTCGACCTGTATTCGAACTTTGACTTCTCGGTCTCTGTCAATCTACTATATCGCGAGTGGAATGGCTTATCTTATACGGATTTTGGTTTGCTCTTGATTAATAATAATGTGTCTTATCTACATCAATGTGTAGCTCAGTTTGCGGAAATATTAACCAGTACTAATATACCGTTGCCCAGGGAACGCCCGAATGTACTAATCGTACATTATTTCCGTGGGGGCTCTTTCCATGTTCCGATGAGATGATGATGGTAATGAACATGACGGGATAAATCAAATGAATATCTTAAACTTAATTTAAGCCTAACTAACCAAACCCTGATGACCAAGGGAAATTATTTCCCTTTCGAGAAAAATTCTCCGGTACCAGCTGGGACTCGATCCCTGGACCTCGATCCCTGGACCTCTAGGTCAGCAGCCAGGTGCTCTGACCACTACACCACGAGGCTTGTTGTTTGCTCTTGAAGAGAACATTTTACACGCGCGACGCCGACGGTCGTCTCTGGCTGCAGTTCCGTGTGTGTTGTCCATACCACGTGTTTCCACGGGTATCAGGGAAGTCAAAGTTCGCGTCATCGAAATCTGTCCCGTGAAGCTTACTTCGGCGAAGTGCGTGTGACGGAGTCCGTATACAGGTTCCTTGCAGAAACTTGAGGCGGGAATGTCATGGAACCTGCAAGGCCCGGGTTCGGTACGTTTCAGGGTTGCCACGCACCGGGAAAGCTAGAGGAAAACAAATACCAAAACAGTATGAGAAAAAGCGGGGAATACATAGAACCTTTCACAATCAAACTAAGAGAAAAACATGAATATTTGTGAGTTTAGGATATATGCAAGCTTTTAAAAATGTATGTAAAAGAAAAAACGAACTTAGAGTTTTGAGCAAAATGTTCAAAAAATCCGTTATCTATACACCACCCTTGAATGATTTTTTTCCCCTTGTAAAACGCGTCTAAATAGAAAATAAATAGTTGAATTGAAGGATGTTCAAGTCTAAATATAAACAAGATAGACATATCATTATACAATTTTCCTGGTAGTCCACGGGTTAGAGAAAAACGAAACAAATGGGTTCAAGCCGTTAACAGAAAGAATTAAGTAGCTATATTATCAGTGGTAGCTCGTGTATAGGCACTGCGGAACTGCAGCACCCCCTATTTCCACTTGATATTATCGATAACATTTAATATAATGAGTCCTAGTCCTTTTTTCCTTAATTCTTTCTTTATTTTTGTAGTACAATATATATTCCTTAAGCTTAATGTCAGTACTTCAGTAGCTATACCCCAGTTTATGAAAAAGATACAAAAATCTTTGTATGGAACTGTGCGCTTCACAGTGCCAGCGATGTGGTGTTTGACTTGTGTGCCTGCACACACAGAAGGGGAGTGGGGAGGAATGCGGGACTGCCAGGTAGAGAGAACACTGTTGATCTTGCAGTGCCAGCTCTGGCATGATGGTGGAAGGAAGTGTTTTTTTTTTACTCAGCGTGTGTTGTGCTTAAAAACCGTGTACCATATTCTTGAATGTGATAAAGTGTAGAAAGAGTGTAGAATTAGATTATTATTCTGCTTCAAGTTCAGTTCTTTTATTCAACAGAAAGACTAAATGCGCTTATAGTACTTTCAATGGAGAAGAATTTCCTCAATTGTCATCCAGAAATCGAGGAGAAAATTATTGAACTTTTTTTTGCGCAAATTAAAACAAGAAGAATGGATTTCATTTTTAAATGAATAGATCAAGCTTGAACTGTAACAATTTAAGTTAAAGTAAGTAAAAAAGTGTTTTTTGTTAAGATTTTATCAAGTTCCTGAATAAATTTTCTTTTTTACAGTTTTTTTCCCTTTTACACAATTTTAAAACAAAGGCTAAACAATTTCTTGAGCAGCACCCTCACTAATTTTAGCTACGAGCCGCCACTGAATATTATATATATTTTAATGTCTCCTAACTCTTTTTCAAAGATGATTAAAGCCAATGACTAGGTTAAGAAACCAATCAATTTAAATAAATTTATTTGTTGATTAAATAAAAATGTACACATTAACCTTTGTTGTCCCTACAAGACGTATATCTTATACGTACTTTCAAGACGTATTATCTGATCATTATGACGCTTAGAATTTATGTCATAGTTTGGTCGTGTAGTTTTGACAAAATAATGAATGGTTCTACTCACGTTTTGTTATTGCTCATTTGTAGACCATGCTCTATTATGGGCCAAATTTTACAATTTAATGCCTGGACAACTAGATCACGCGGATCATTCCTAAAATAAAGTTGCAATTTTGCCTATTCATTAAAATTTCCGTGAAATATTGTTAATCGTATTTCTCTCATAGTTTTATTTATTCCCCTTAGACATGGGATTTTTTCTGTAAAAATTTCGAGTGATTTAATCCCAGTGAAAGGGGGTGTATTCGTAAGGGCTTTAGAAATAGCAGACCTTACGTTGTTAGGGACACACTCAACCACCAAGCGCTGTGGTCGATAATTGAGTGTGAGAAGTAAACTGTAATCGCTGTTATTCCTTTATTGTGACTTATTTTATAATGCTTCTTGTGTTAACGTCTTTGTGAATAATTTGAGCTGAAATCGAAACTTTAATCTTGAGACATCTTGATTACATTAGTTCGATTTAAAAAGCTGTAAATTTTCTTGGGAAAAAAAAGAGGTAGATATTTAAATCTCACTCTTTTTTGTCCCTAAAATCCCTCCCTCCTCCCCCATGCTTCAATCTAATTTCCAGGAATATTCCAGAAAGCCGCTAATTAATGCAATGGTAGTCTCAAATTTACGTGTCCTAGAATTGTTCCCCCCCTCCCCCTCCTCCCGGTTTGGCTGTTGCTTGCACAACTTTGTTGGATGGGGACAAGTTCGGACCGAAACTATGGACAGCAGTCGAGTCTGGATTTGTTTGGTCAGCAGATTGTGGAAAACCCTCCTCTCTAAAGTACACATTGTTGAATTTCTGTTTCCAATGTTCGCCAGGAGAGCAGGGGTGGTCATAGTTATTGAGGCCCAAGTGTTTCATCATTTTAAGGGTGTTCACGCAAGTTTTGAACTAATTTTAACCCTTTTTGGGGGCGTGGGGGGCAAATCGTTTCGTACTCTATTAACAAACTTGTGTTATAAAATAAATATTGGTGGGACCTTTCCTAACGTTTGTATTGTTATAAAAATAGCCTTAACATATTTTTTCTTAGGTTTTACTGTAAATACTTCAGTAAGTTTTATATAATTTTTATAAAGCAATGATAATATTAAA
>CABFOV010001200.1:10825-75337 GCA_902141375.1 Timema poppense
CCCCCCCCGTGGCCGACGAATGATATTATTATTATTACTATTATTAGCACCGCGTCTTACCACCCGTTTGGGCTATACACTCTTACGCTAATGTGTAATGGTAGGATGGTTGTGAGATGAAATGGAGGACCTACAGTTTAACGTGGGATCCGAACCACGGTGGAGGCCTGGCATTCCCCACATTCACAAGTTGTGATTAATACAAGTCTTGTCAGAGGCGAAGGAAGGGTTTGGCAATCAGATAAATCTGTTCCGGGACCGAGGATCGAACCCCGGACCCCCAGCACAGACGAACGACATTAGATGCAAAGCTATTTTAGTACACATGCGTACAATCCGAACGAGTAGTAAGACGCGGTGATTAAAAAAAGAGCTATCGGTGTTGAAATAAAAATGTTTTTATATTTTAAAAGTGCCTTCCTGGCATGACCCTATGTTATCATCCCATCTTGTAGCATGCACACCTTTCCGTTCTCAAGCCAGGCACTCCCATTAAACCTCAGCCTTCTTCAACATGTTCCCTATTTGGTTTTTTTTAGCACCGGGTCTTACTACCCGTTCATGCTATACGCCTATGTACTAATTACACTAATGGATTAGGAAGGTTTAATTGAGAGGAAGTGTACCCGAATTTTCGTAGTGGAAAACCATTTAGGGAAAACCACCCTCAGTGCATCCGACCGGGATCGAATCCCAATCTCCTCGTCTTAGGCAGTCTAGCCTATAACTCGGGAGTATATACCACAGCGGGTCTGTTCCCTATTGATAGGCGATGAGTTATGTAAATCCCCCATCATTACACGTGTCATATTTCCACTGCAGCGTAACACGTCAACACGTCACTTTGTCAGCGTGCCTCCTGTTCTGTTATGACAGAGTGCCATGTTTGTAACATTGACCGGTCCTGTTATTGTGTTACCTAGTCGCCCGCCACACTGTCCGGGTGACAGGAGCAAGGGGATGGGAGGAGGGGGAAGAACAAATACACCTACTGATTGACAGAGTCGGCTTCTAAAATGGGGGCGTGGTTTTATAGGTAGATCTTAAAAATCAGCCGAAATACGATGATTTTTGGGATGTTTCAAAGTGGAACATGTCAACTTTGAAACTATACTCCATCTACGACTGCTTCGGTGGCCGCATGGTCTAGTAAGAAGTCACTCTCGTGTTAGATTAGACTGCCGATTACGGGGTTCGAATCCCGGTCGGATGTACTGAGGGAGATTTTTCAGAAAAATGGTTTTACACTCTCGCTCCACGCAAATGTGGATTCACGTCCTCTGAATTAATTCTTCCCTATCCCAACTCATTATCGTAGTTAGTATGCTTATAGGCTGAACAGGTAATAAGATGTGGTACTAAAAAAAAAGTTTCGTCAATATTCAACCTTAGCGCAACATCTGATTGACTACAATCAGGTACCTAGGTAGCCCTATTGACTACAATCAGGTACCAAGGTAGCCCTATTGACTACAATCAGGTACCTAGGTAGCCCTGACGCTCTTGATGCGGCAGGGCCAGACCACGCTGTGAAAAAGGAAGTGTGTCCGATCAAGGTCATCCGAGACTCGCGTCAGCCAAAGTGCCAGCCAGTACAAATCTCATTGCCAGACTGCCAGTCTCACATGGCGTGAGTTGCGCGCGTACACACACTTGCGCTAATGTTTATACTAGTGGCCGCCCGCCGGTGTGTTTATCTTTGAGATCGTCCGCCGACAACGTCTTATTACTTGTACCGTCATCTAACCTTACTCTCGCCAGATGCTGTTTGTTATTGCTCACCAGATGCTATTATTACTCTCACTTTCTGAACCAATTTATTATATCAAAGCCACATCGTTATAGATGAGGTATCGGAAAAAAAAAGTATCAATACTATACCTATTTCTATAGTACGATTTTGGTAGAAAGAACAGCAGATGATAGCTACTTTTCCTTACATCTATTACTGTTTCCAGCCTGTGGCCTAGGTCAGTTTTTTTACTCAAGCTATAGATTTTCCAATACCGGCTTGCTAGGCCTGTCGTAACTTCATATGTCTTATTATATAGCTTAAGACTAGGACAGGCACAAAATACAGTAATGCATCACTGTGGAAGAAAAAAAAAACACATCTCACTAATTATAAATCCTTCAGCCACCCGGAGAATCGAACCCTTAACCCTCATCTCAGTAAACATATATGCTAGCGACTGAGCTAAAGTTTCGGAAAGATGTTGGTTACTAAAGACATTAAAACAATGTGCGGCAGAAGGAAGCGCGAGTAATTTTACAGTTTTATAGCATTTTTTATTTTTTTGCCAAAATAAAGCAAATATTTATCCAGTAGAAAACATAGAGTTTAGTTTTCTGCAAAGGCTAATATCAACAGATCCTAAATATCTGTCAAGGTTAACCTGGAATTTTGTCAAAACTTTTTAAATAAAAATAAAAAGTTTTTACAAAATTCCAGGACACCCTTGACAGATATTCAAGTTCTGTTAATATTAGAATGTGCATAAAACTAAACTCTATGTTTCCTACTGGAGAAATATTTGCTTTATTTTGGCAAAAATAAAATTAATTCTATAAAAACTGTAAAAATACTCACGCTCCCTTTGGCCGCACCTTAACACATCGAGTCATGTGATCTACACTGATGTCGCTTTTGATAGACATTATCAATAGTCTACCTAAAGAATAACACTAATAATATAATCTTAACATGTTGTCAATGTTGACAGCAAAGAAATATGTTTGGATTTTCTCTACTGTTCTTCGAACCAAAATCAGTTTTTTTTATAGTAACAAAAGCAGATCCTTTGGCCTATGACTCGGGGAAAACAGGTTTTGGCGTCTACAACAGTATATAGTCAAATTTTCATAAAAATAACTTTCTAAGAATAGATTTAATTTTGGTCAACATTAGTAATATTTCACTTATTTAAAAAAAATAGTTATTGATAATCAAAAGTAGACGCTGCGGATCACATGACCTGACTTATGACTACGTGAAAATAGATTCAGTGAATTCTAGTTGCCAGTTGAGGCTCTTACTATGAAAATAAGACTGTACTTGGGTCGGTCTTGTCCCCGGCCTAGATTCTCATCTCATATACCCATGTTTCACTGAAGTGCTGGGAGACTCGATGAAGCATGAAACTTCAAGTCATGTTTTATAGTATAAAAAAAACCCACCTCTTCTTTCTTCTGTTGTACCAATATAACAGAGCCATCTAGTCAATATCTGATAAACGAGAGCTTGCTAAGTGCTCTTCTCGCACTTTACGAACACAAGATTCATGTATTTGACCAATGGTTATCTTTCCGTATGGCCACCAAGCTACGGACCACTTTACATATTTGCGTCAAGGTATTGAGACCTGCGGAAGATGCTGGTCATTGCACGCCTTTTGCGTCAAGGTGTAGTGAGACCTGCAGAAGATGATCAGTGCGCGCCTTTATCGTCAAGATATAAATACCTATGGAAGAGGATGATCATTCCGCGCCTTTTGCGTCAAGGTGTTGAGACCTATGGAAGAGGATGGTCACTGCGCACCTTTCGTGTCAAGGTGTTGAGACCTATGGAAAAGGATGATCATTGCGCGCCTTTTGCGTCAAGATATAAATACATATGGAAGAAGATGATCATTGCGCGACTTTTGCGTCAAGGTGTTGAGACCTATGGAAGGGGATGGTCACTGCGCGCCTTTCGTGTCAAGGTGTAAAGACCTACGGAAGAGGTCGTTGACCTATTTCCGTACGCAAATTGCCGAAATTAATGTTCTCCTACCCAAATCGGTGGGCACGAGGACTGAATATCAGGCTCACCTATTCTGGTTTAGTTGATGATGAGGAGATGGCCACCGAAGCAGGTGATAAATTAATTACTTATAAAATAACACTTAGAAAATAGTAAACTTTATCAGTGTAGAAAAAAATTGTATTTTTAAAAAATACCTCTCCTTTGAAAATTGTGCTG
Source organism: Timema poppense (assembly GCA_902141375.1). Classification (NCBI taxonomy): domain Eukaryota; kingdom Metazoa; phylum Arthropoda; class Insecta; order Phasmatodea; family Timematidae; genus Timema; species Timema poppense. Next base: position 14,787 of record CABFOV010001200.1, read on the forward strand.
TAGTAAATAAGACGCGGTGGAGGGGAAAAAAAAGTTCTCCTCTTCGCATTATGAGTCAACCTGAGAACGTATTTAGACCTTGGTTTCTGTACGACCATCGCATTCTCGTCCGTATTAGTTTGAAGTTGTTTCAATGAAAATATATTGAATGAAAGAAGGATCCAGGCCAGAACCCAGAACCAATTTTAATCAAAACGTTGCTATCGTTATGCAACTAGTAACTCGGCGTTGAGGAGACCGTCTATCAAGGTAACGAGATCCTTTACAGGAATTCAGAAATATTGCGTTATTAAAGAAATGTTTAGTTAATTTGAAATATTGTTCGAGCAGCAAAATGAATGCGAAATATATAAACATGGTCCTGTTAAATTAAAAACAAAAAAATATTAAATTCTGAAAAATTACACCTGGACACAGGATTCTAACCCGGGACCTTTGGCTTAGTAATCAATGCTATAATCACTGAGCTATTCCGGAATCGTCCCGTACCCACGGTCATTCTTCACTCATATTTTAAGGCAGAGTCCATGATGGACGTACTAAGCCACAGGTTCCGGGTTTGATTCCCCGTGTACAGGTATCATTTTTCAATTTTCAGAATATGATATCTAGATGGAAAATTTTTCACTAAAAAGCATAAATAATAGCTTCGGCTATTTGATTCTAAAAAGTACTAAATTAATTTTTTTTATGAAAAGGTAGAATTAGCCAACTATCGTCATTGACGCTTCAAGTGAAATAGATGGCTGGCTATAAACGTAGTTCTTCCTCAAATAATAATAAGTAATATTTATTAGGCTTACAGCTCGCTTCGGTTGCCGAATGGTCTAACGCGTCACTATCACAATATACTGAACTGTTGACGACGGAGAGGTCGGGGTTCGAATCCCGGTCGAATGTAACAAGTAGTTTTCCACTTTCCCTACAAGCGAATGCGGTTATATATTTTCTAAATTCAACCTGTATCACCCCTAAAACATTATCGATTTTAGTACAAGTATAAGACGTGGTGATAAAAACACAGATAAAAAAATAGACTTATAATAGGAGATGATATGATAAAATTGACGATTGCTTTGGTGTTTTTGAAACTTCATAACTGCTTTTCCTCGCAAGAAATACAGAAGTGCGAGACACTTTCTAGAAATCAACAGATTATATTACTAGTAACTGCCGCGTTAAGCAAAAATAGTCACGTGATCAGGTATCGACAAGAGAAGCAACTTGTGATTCTAAGTTGAACCCTTTAATGGCGTGTTCTACTATATATAAGTCGTTTTAAATTTGAGTTAACCTGTCATTTTCCGAAATTAAAGTAATATGAGACATATTTATTACAAAGTACAAAATACAGTAGACTATAATTATTCATATAAATGAAGGAAAGAGTTTTAATAAAACATACCACAATTATTATTATTTTTATTTGACGTATTTTAACGTACACTTCCTGAACCTAATAATTATATCAGCACATAAATAATACGCTAACTTAAATCTAGAATGGGCACAACAACCAGCCCCATTGCCGTTAACTCATAACTGTGCAAGGGGAAACACACATGGGACCAGTGATAATTTTTTCGGCCATGCAGAGAAACGAACCAGGGACCCTTAGCTCAGTGTACAGACACCCTACCGACTGAGCTAAGGTGTCGGACATGGTTATAATACATCCGTTAAAGTTTTTTTCATAGTAATGAAAATGTATATTTTAAAACAAAAGTTGTCGGTGACCTGGTGATCTAGGGGTAAGATGTTGGACTTCTGTGCTGGGGGTCCGGGGTTCAATCCTCGGTCAAAGCACAGATTTATATGATTGCCAAACCCTTCCTTCACCTCTGACAAGTCATCTTGTGAATGTGGGGAATGCCAGACCTCCATCGTGGTTCGGATTCCACGTTAAACTGTAGGTCCTCCATTTCATCTCACAAATCACCCTATTATTACACATTAGCGTAAGTGCGTATAACCCGAATGGGCAGTAAGACAAGGGGTTGATAATAAAACAAAAGTTTGTTAATACAGAAACCACAAATAGTTTCTCAACCTAATAATAAATGGTTGGAAACCATTAAATTCCCGCTTGTACATCCCTCAAGGCGGATTGAAGTCCAGTGTTTGTGAAGATTTTACAGCAAACTCTTTTTTTTTCCCGGCAAAATAAATAAAAAATGGCTCCATTAGAAACACAAAGTGTCATTTTATACATATGAGAATTTCAACAGTTCTTGTGTATCTATCAAGGGTGTCCTAGAATTTAAAGGAAAACTTTTTAAATATAGAGAAAACGTTCTAATCAAATTACAGGACACCCTTGACATATATTCAAGAACTGTTGATATCACCACGCGAAGAAAATTGAACTTTATATTTATACTAGATAAATATTTAATTTGTTTTATAAAAAAAAGTTTGCCATAAAAAACTGCGAACACATTGAGCTTAACTTGTAATATCCACCATCCCACCACGTGATACCCTAGCATCCAGAGGAGCAGCAGTGCTCTGCGCCGTCAGCGGAGGAAGTGGGAATCCGGTCTTCTCGCATTTTGCTGACGGCGAGGTATAGGAGCATCAGCTGTGACATCGAAATACCTCTAGTTTTTGTGTCGTTGTGAGAGAAGCTCTTGTTATGCTCGTACAAGACATTTCCTAACTGAGAGAGAGCGTTGATTGTTATTCAACCCTTGTATTGAAGGTGGGTCTCTGCCGTCCCCGGCACACCATACTTTCCCCCCCCTCCCCCAATCAACGGTGGACTAGGACACCGGGAGATATTCCCGGTGGGCCGATTTGATTGGGTCTACTGAGTGTGGTTTCCCACTCTCCTTACACGCAAATGAGGGTAAGATACCTTTAAAATAACTGGCCCCGTGATTTAGTGCATCTGGCTACGAGCTTAGGGGTCCCGGGTTTGATTCCTGGCTAATACCTTGGCTATTTTTCCCGAAAGGCGAATTACCCCAACAGTCACCAGGGTTTGGTTAGTTTGGCTTAAGTTAGGTTTAAGTGTTTCTTCTAGTTCCACACTAGTTCTACTAGTTCTAGTTCCTCACTATCACCATGATATAATCTCATCGGGACACGGAAAGAGCCTCCAAGGAAAGGATGTACGGTTAGTACATCCGGGCGTCCCCTGGGTAACGGTACCTTAGTACCGGCTAATATTTCCACTATTGGGCTACGATTGATATAGACCAGTCGCTCAATATTAATATTACCTCTGAAATACTTCCTTCCTCATTGCTACCCCATTAGAGTAATTATCATATATGCGTGTAACCATAACAGATAGTAAGACGCGGTGCTAAAAAAATATCCCCTCGGCAATCCCACTATTAGTAGTCTATCAAAGTTTATTTTATTCAATGTGTGTTTCGACTTCGAGTGAAAAGAAGGGCGGGGCTCTAAAATATTTTTGCTCAATTTTTTTTATCGGCCTCAATAAAATGTATTTATGTCTTTTATTGACATTTTTACCTTCTTGGTCCCACAGTGATTGACATAAAAAAACACTCAGGTATTCGTAAATGGTTTTAAAACTCAATAAAACATTGGCAACGGCTTAGATAGTAAAATATACTAAAACGGGTCTAGTAAAACATTGATGAGTACATAATTAACTATATAAATATATAATTTTACTTTGGGTGGTAATTAAAGAAGTAATAACATATGTTTAATGAGGTCCCCCATTCGCGCTCACACATCGCTTCATTTTTAACTATTCGTGAAAGAAGGAGGGGGCTAATAGCTTTGATATGTCTGTGATTTACAAACTAGCCTCAAGGAACGAATATATTAGACCAGGGTTTCTCAAACCGTGAGGCGCGACTCACCGGCGAGGGACGATAAACACAAAACTAAGGAGTTCGTATCTTTGCCACAGCGTAGCAGCACTTTACTATGGAATACATAACTACATAAGTTAAGTGATATGATCTACAGTTGTCAAGTTTGATATATATTATCAACACATATTAAAATAACACTAATAATAAGGTAAAATGTTATCGATGTTGGGTGCAAGAAACAATATGTTGATATTTTCTAAATTGACATTTCTATTAAAATTGGACTGTATAAACTGTATTTTACATTATGTATTATTTTAGATAAAAAACCAAGAGAACAAGGAATGCTTTACGGAATGCTCGCTTCCTTGGTAAGATATTCAAATATTTGTAGAAAGCGCAGTTACCTCTCGACAAGTGCTCTATGTGAGACCGGCTCATAAGTAGGAACTACAGTAGCCCCATGGCTTCTTTGGTGCTGGCTGACAGCTTTGAAAAGCTACCAGACCAAATTATGTATCCCTACGCCGAACCAAATGATCTGCAAAAACATGTGTTTAGCAGCTGTCATTAGGTATATACCTAAATGTTGACTGTCAGAAGTCGGCTGTGAGCTGTCAGTCAGCACCAAAGAAGCCACGGGGCTACTGTAACTAGCCACTGGAAAGGCCTGAGCGAGGTTTGTGGCCATTAGAGCGGCTGCTAGAGATCTGATCGTAGGTTTTGCGGCCAATGGGACTTGCGGCTGGTAGAGATATGATCGTGAGTTTTACGGCCAGTGAAATTTGCTGCCGATAGAGATTTGATCGTTAATTTTATTTCCATTGTAACTTGCGCCTGATAGAAAATTAACAGGAGTTTGACGGCCAGGTGGAACTTGAGGCTGAAAGATATATGATTGTGAGTTTTACGGCCATTGAGATTCGTGGCCAGTAAAGATATGATCGTGAGTTTTGCGTCCAAATAGTTTACATATAGGTGGTTAGTTTTTTTAGAATAGGTTAAATTATACCAATGTCAATGTTTATGGCGGTCGCAAACCCCACAAACTCTGGAGAGCTATCGCGCAAGCGATATATTGAACCAGATTTTTGGTAGCGGCTATTGTTACTGAGAAACTAAAGTAGCCCCATGGCTTCTTTGGTGCTGAGTGACAGCTCATAGCTGAAGGATAGTGGCCTTGAGAAGTTACCAGAACAACTTATGTATCCCTACGCCGAACCCTATGATCTGCAAAAAACATGTGTTTAGCAGCTGTCACTTCTGATAGTCAAAATTTAGGTATATACCTAATTGTTGGCTGTCAGAAGTCAGCTGTGAGCTGTCAGTCAGCACCAAAGAAGCCATGGGGCTACTGTAGCGTAGGTATATGATCCTTTTGAACACACTTTTTAACCAGCTTCAGTGGTCGCATGGTCTAACGCGTCAGAATAGAACGTTGCTCAGGTTATATCTTGGAGGTTGTCTACATGGTCATACCCACAATGAGATGACGTGATTATAGTGATTATGAAAGTGTAGAGCCAGTGAAAATCTAAAATCTAGCTTAAGACTAACTAACTAGACCATTCCCGCTTCGGCGGCCGCATGGTCAAACGCGCTACTCTCGCAATAGACTAGAATGCCAATGACGGAGAGATTGAGGTTCAAATCTTGGTCGGGTGTACTGAGGATGGTTTTCAAACATGTGTTTCCACTCTCCCTCCAAGCAAATGCGGATACACTTCATATAAATATAACTTTTATTTCCTAGAATCATTAGCGTAATTAATACATAAGCGTATAACCCGAACGACTAGTAAGACACGGCGATAAAAAAAAAGATGACATTTTAATGTGGTTGTACAGCAGAATGAAAATACAAGGTGAACATATGTATGTAGGCCTATATCCTTGTACTTCGGATGTTTTAAATCGTATACGTATGGATGTTGGGATACTAACTCACACAACACCACATCCTGCGAATGGGATATAAGCACCTCCAGTTTTCGTTGTTTGAACATTTTAAAAATAAATCTACACACAAAATTCAATAGCAGATACGCAATGTTGCTACAACTCAAGCACTGTGATTGCGACTCTAGCCGCAAGCACTGCTCACTCCACCAATACTGCGACACAAGCCCCCATCGCTTCGTGTCGCAGACAAAACTTAATCTGAGCATGCGTGAAGACTGCGACTCCAGTCGTAGGTAACTGTCGCAGCTTGGACAACGCATCCTAACTAGTGTCATGAATACCTCCATTGATTAGTGTCATTATTATTTCCCCGAATTACTGTCATGAATATTTCTATTAATCAGCGGCGTATGTCCACTAATGACTATTTACACCAATTACCGGTACGAGTATAAACAAAAATTACTGTCATGGCTATTTCCACTAATTAGGCATATCGTCATGAATATTCCCACTAATTACCGCCTTGAGTATTAACTAACTATTGCCATTAATGTTTCCACCAATTACTTTTACAAGTATTTAAATTAATTAGTGTCATAATATGCCCGCTAATTACCAAAATGAGTATTACACTGATTACGGTAACAATTATTTTCACTAATCGTTGTCATTAATATTTACACTGATTACTGTCATGACTTTTCTAATTAATCACTACTATGAATATGCCCACTAATTACGGACATGATCATCTCCACTAATTTATGTTATTGTCTACACTAATTAGGTACTTCCACGAGTATACAAAACAAATAATGTCATACATATGTTCACTAATTATAATTGTCACGAATGTTTCCACTAATTACTGTCATTAGTATTTCCACTAATTAACAAAATGATCATTTACACTAATAAATGTCATTATTTCCACTAATTATTGTAATAAGTATACCCACTAATTATTATTACTATCTCCGCTTGTTAAACTATTGTAGACACTAAGCGCCCAGAAAGCTTGTTTTCTTTTATTAAGATTCACATATTTGTTGGTATCAGACATCAGACACTAAACTATTTCGTATTTCGAACTTGTCAGTTTGGAGACGAGGCTGTTTTGTGTACCAAGATAAAATACCTCTTTTTTTGCTATCGGGGCAGTCATATTATTGCCGAACTGTGATGTTTGGCCTTCAGGGACATTTATAAATTATACAGTCCCCTTCAGGCACTAAGATGACAGTTAAATAAGAGTTTGTAAACCACAACATAGCGTTCGTTAACTTTAATTGTTCTTTAACATCCAAGCGCCTCGAGGAAAGCTTTTGATAGATTAAATTGCAGTGTTGGGCACACGGTTAGCGTGCTTGACTGATACAGGAGAATCTATTAGTTTAACTTCTAAGCGTACCTTCATAAAGGGTAGTCATATCTAACTTCAGTATTTCTTCTTCTTCTTATTGTTAGCGTTTATAGGCACTTCAACACAATAAGGCCATTAACCAACACCTTGGTATAGTGGTCAGCAAACCTGGCTACCAATTTTGGTGTCTAGGGCTCGATTCCCGGCTGGTACCATGGGCAATTTTTCCGAAAGAAGAATCATCCCAAAAGGTTCACAAACGTCTAGCTAATTTAGACTTAAGTTAGGTTAAAAGTTTCTACTGACTCCCCACCCTCATACTATCACCATCATCTCATCTCATCGGGACATGGAAAGAGCCTCCACGGTAAGGATTGTTGATTAGTACATTCAGGCGTCTACTGGGCAAATATACATAGATACCGGTTATTCTTACCACAAAATGGACTGCAAGTAATGTAGCTAAAACACGCATACATAAGGAGATCATTAGCATCTTACACAAAACAGTAAACACGTAGTAAAATACCTATAGGGGATAAATAAACACAAAGTATGTGCTAAAAATAAAAGACAAATATTCTAATTAAAATGTAATTTACACAGATTAAAAAAGTATTAAAATGTTAAAAGCAAATTTCAACATGAGATTAAACCCAAGTGAGTTATTCTATACCAGTGAGACTAAAATGGAATATGTAAGATTCGCCTTGCGTATAAAACGGAGTAGACCTCTACAAATAACTAATTCATCGTATTGTCGCATAATAATTAAAGGAAAGTCCCGTGGGTGTGTAGGGGATGTGAAAAAAGGTAACGGTTTTTGTAGTTTTTATAGTGAAACTTTTTTTTTTTTGCCAAAAATAAATCAAATATTGTTTGAGTAAAAACATAGTTTAATTTTCTCCTTACCGTAGATGGCGCTAGCTACCGGACAGGTCTTGCGGAAAAATCATACGTTTGGAAATATCAGTTTCCTCGAGAACGAGAGAATTTTTTAAATTAATATTTTCAACACCTCTTCTAAGATAATGTATCAATGTTTATTAGGTGTTACATTTTCTTATTTTTTTCTATGCAGCTGGCAGTTTTCTATTGAAAAATGTCAAAATTATTGATATTTAATCACTGTTAAAATTATAGTGGAGGCGTGTATATAAAAAGTATAACTTAATCAACATGCTTCTATTCTTGAACAAACCGTTTCCGAAAAGAAAATTGCAAAACAATACAAATCATTGAAGCTAACCGTTTGTTACCATGGTTCTGAATTTCCACGCCAAATGAAAAGGGCCAATCGCCTTAACAGATAATCAACAACTGCTGAGATCACCATGTAAAGAAAATTAAACTCTGTGTTTCTAATGAAGAATGATTTGATTTATTTCGACAAAAAAAAAGTTTTGCTATAAAAGCTGCAAAAACACTGGCATTTTCTCGCGTTCCGTATACTTCACCTTAAAATTAAGAGCCAGGCGAACAAAAGGCATACTTGAGACAATCCTAGGTATTTATTATAGGGATGGTGGTTCTGAAGCATAAAAAATCTTAAACAATTATCTATTATCTTAATAAAAATGTATTTACTTGTTTTAGGAATGCTAGCTAGATCTATGTTTCTAACAGTTATTTATTTTGACATTAAGAACCTCGATACGTCGCCTTAAAAGCTGCTTAGAATAAGCAAATTTCATAATTCTCATAAAATCTTTTTAAAATTATAAAACTTAAAATTTGAGAGGGGACTCTCGAATCCTTGATTCCTCAAATCCTTCGAATCCTATGGTATTCTAGATATTCGTAAATATTTTAAAGAATAAATGGTAGGCCTACTGCACAATCACACAAACTTTCTCATATTGTGTATTATAGCTTCGAAGATAATTTTCAAAAATAGGTTTTTGAGTAAAATACCCTAAGTATGCTTACCTCATAAAAACAAACACATCATCCTGTTAATCGTAATAATCACTTTTTATGTATACATTTTAAATAAAATTATTCAATTATATTTAACACAATTTAAATTTTCAAAAATAAATTATTTGTAAGCCATCCTAAAATTATTTGTTATTTGTATTCCCAGAATCCCATTTTGAATTTAATTTTCAAGATCAATTACCAAAAAATTCAAACTTTCTATATATTTCCCAAGTAAACTACCCTTAGATTAATTTATTTTAGATAAATAAGGATACATGATTAATAATGTAAAATAGTCTCCCGATATAAATTTTGTACCAAATCGCTAAAGCCATTTTTTTAAATATTCAAATTATTTAAAAAGTCATCTGTTAACTACACGAAACTGAATTTTACGCCCCAAAACAAGTATACAGCTGTATTCGTCACGTCCATTACAAACACTCCCCAGCTATACATTTTAAGCAAAATCGTCAGAGCCATTTGTAAAACATTTCAAGTTTTTGAAAAATCACTCCTCAGTAAACTACCCATAAATAAGTTTTCACCCCAAAATTATTATTATTATTATTATTATTATTATTATTATTATTATTATTATTAGCACCGCGTCTTACTACCCGTTCGGGTTATACGCACTTACGCTAATGTGTAATGTTAGGGTGATTGTGAGATGAAATGGAGGACCTACAGTTTAACGTGGAATCCGAACCACGGTGGAGGCCTGGAATTTCACCCCAAAAACAATTATACATTGTTATTTGTCATACCGCAAAATTTACGGGTATACATTTTGAACAAAATCGTTAAAGCTATTTTCGAAATATTTAGAATTTTCAAAAATTCCATGTCGTCCAGGATCCGAACCCAGCACACTTCAGTAACCTCCACTCAAGTGGGGGACAACACAACATCTCAACACACAGCCATCGCCTGCTCGGTGGCCACGTGGCCTAACGTGCTAATCTCATGTTGGACTAGACTGCCGAAGACGGGGAGATTGGGGTTCGATCCGGGTTGGGTGCACTAAGGGTAGTTTTCCTTAAATTGTTTTCTACTCTCTCTCTCCACGAAAATGTGGGTGCATTTCCTTTAAATTAAGCCTTCATAATCCCCAACCAATTAGTGTAATTATTACATAGGCGTATAGCATGGACAGGTAGTAAGACGTGGTTCTAAAATAACACCCAACCATTCACATCCAAGTTCACTAGTAAATAGATACACGCAGAATCTCCTCGAGGTCAATTTAACACAAAATTCATGACTTAGCACACAACTCAGAGCAACGCTCCACACACGTCCACTCGTTATGAGAGTAGCCATACATGGGGACAGACAGAATTGTAAAATCAACGTGTTTTTTTGGGTTCGTGTTCACATAAAAATTAAAGATTCATCATAATCTCGATATAGATTTTTTCACGATCACAATACTTTCTTTCGATATGAGAAAGTAAAATAAACGGTACGGAGCTCCGCACGGGCTTTCTCGCTTCATTGTCTAAAGCTGGACATATTTACTCAAAACCTGTAGTATATTTGAAAATAAATAATTATAGGCTAGCAAATTCGAGCTTTAAGACAATAAAGTCTTCATTTGTATATTTGGACCAATAAAAAGAATCAATATTGGGGTCCACAAGGGTCAACACTTCGTATTAAAATCTTGACTTCCGGTTAACATTTAGAAAATGTTATTAGGGGTTGAACATATTCAGGTAATCGAATTGCTATTAAATTCCTCATTTATAGATTTTGACCAATAAAAAAGGTTAATAAATACTATTGACTCTAAAATGATAGAATGAGATATTGCTGTACAAACATTACCCCTAAGAAATTAAAGGAAAAAGAACAACTTTTTTAGAAACTTACTAATATTTAATTACTCTATGGAATTAGAGAATTATTGTGTTCAAACATAAGAAGTATCTCCGTACAAATAAAGCTCACAAAATTGTATTAATACACAGTGGAACCTGACTAATTCGAACTTCCGTAATTCGAAATCGTCTTTCGTTCGAATTTTTCTCCCGGTCCCGTGAATTTTGTATTAAACCAATGTTAAAAAATCGGGGATGGTTTGAATTTTGTTTTGGTTAATTTGAACTTTTCGTAATTTGTAATGTACTGTGCAGTATTTTTTTTCTACTTCTAGTTGCGGCACCGTGTTGTTCTAATTTTGGAAACAGGGGAAGTGACGTTGGAATGCGGTCAGTACCTTTCTTCTTGCCCCTCCCTCTCTCCCACTTCCCCATACGTCTCTGTTTATACTTACAGTTCTATACTCCATTAGTCAAGGTCAAACATCTGAGCGGTTACGTGCGCTCTTCTTAGTGATTTGGTCGTAGCGATATTCTTGTGACGTGTGAGTTTATTTTAGTTTTGTTTAGTAAATAATGTACAGTGCACAGTAGTTTTTGCGTGTGTATCATGATGTCACTGTCCAAGCCACAGGCCCGACTTTGGCTGAAAAAGTAGCGGTGATAAAGGAAGTGTAAAAGGGACTAGGAAATGAGAAATTGCAGAGGCCTTCGTAATCCCCCCAAACATACTTTCAACATCTTTGAAAAACAAACAAAAAATTTGGAGCAATGAAAATGAAAGTGGACAATATGGGAAAACATTAAGAGGACCGGAAAACCCATATGTGGACAACTGTGTACTGAATTGGTTAAAACAAGCGCGAGACAAGAAAGTCCAGGTGAGCGGCCCCCTTCGTAGAGCAAAGGCTGACCATTTCGCATCTGAATTAGGAAAAACAGACTTCAAAGCGAGTGCAGTGTGGTTAGATGGATTCAAACAACGGAACGTAATTTCCTTCAAAGCTGTATGTGGTGAAAATGGTGCTGTTGCTGTGGTGCGTTCAGCCGATAATTGAAAGGAAGACTTAAAATAAATGATCCAGGACATAGAACAGAATTCTTTTAACGTCGATGAGACGGGACTTTTTAACAAATGTACGTCTGACAAAACTCTTGCATTTAAAGGTGAACAGTGCAGTGGGGGGAAAGCTTAGTAACGATCAAACACTGTTAGTTGGAGTAAATATGGATGGTTCTGAAAAGCTTCCGTTGTTAATGATGGGAAAATTGGCTAACCCATGTTGCTTCAAAAATGTAAAATCAAAGCCAGCGAAATACGAGTCAAATAGAAAAACATGGATGGCAGGTGATCTGTTTGAAAAATGACTTTTAAAAATCGACAAACAGTTTGGCCAACAAAATTGGACAAGCCTTTTATTCATTGACAAATACACTGCTCATAACAGAGTTCCTCTTTTGGAAAATGCAAAGGTTATTTCTTCCCGCCAAATATGACATCGGTTATCCAACCTATGGCACAAGGAATAATTGAGAACCTAAAACATTTCTACAGACGATTTTTGGTTGAAAAAAATTCTTGCTCGAGATTTGTATACTCAGAAAATTTCTCTTGGCGTTCTTCAAACCTCAAGAACGTGTAGGCAAGCGTGGAACTAAATGAAAGTTGAGACTATTAAGAACTGTTTTAAAAAAGTTGGCTTTATCAAGAAATAAAATGACCTAGAAACTGTAACTGAATCTGCCAACTGGAAGGAAGTTACTCCTGATCCTGCTGATGGAGCATCTGGTGATGAAGAGGACAATTCTTCAGTAGTTCAGGAAAGGCCTATCCCGAGTGCGGCAGAAGCCATGGTCCATATCCAAGAACTCAATTTTTTTTGTGAAAGTCACAACAATGTAAGCAGTGGTGGCTCGTAGCTAAAATTAGTGGGAGTGCTGCTCCAGAATTTTTTTAGACTTTGTTTTAAAATTGCGTAAAAGAAAAAAAACATGTATAAATAGAAAATGTATTCAGGAACTTGATAAAATCTTAACAAACAAAACATTTTTTACTTACTTTAACTTAAATTGTTACAGTTTAAGCTTGATACATTCATTTAAAAATGAAATCCATTCTTCTTGTTTTAATTTGCGCAAAAAGTTCAATAATTTTCCTCTTGATCTCTGGATGACAATTGAGGACATTTTTCTCCATTGAAAGTACTGCAAGTGCATTTAGTCTTTCTGTCAATTAAAAGAACCGAAAAAAATGAACCAAATAGAATAGCTGGAAACAGAATAATAATCTAATTCTACATTCTTCTACACTTTATCACATTCAAGAATATTGTACATGGTTTAAGCAAAACACACGCTGAGTAAAAAAAAACTTCCTTCCACCATCACGCCAAGGACAGCACTGCGAGAGCAACAGTGCTCTCCCTATCTGGCAGTCCCGCCTTCCTCCCCACTCCCTTCCTATGTGAGCATGCGCACAAGAGTCAAACACCATGTCACTGGCACTGTGAAGTGCACAGTTCCACACAAAGATTTTTGTATCTTTTTCATAAACTGGGGGATGGCTACTGAAGTACTGACATTAAACTTAAGGACTATATATTGTACTACAAAAATAAATAAAGAATTAAAGAAAAAATGACTCATATTTTAAATGTTATCGATAATATCAAGTGGAAATAAGGAGTGCTGCAGTTCCGCAGTGCCTATACACGAGCCGCCACTGTTTGGAACGGAAAATAATTCAGAGAAACTTCTTACAACCAAACATGTTTGACATGTTACCAGAAAAGAACAAAATCACTAAAAATGGCAAAATTGTATTAATATAATTAATTTACTGAAAGAAGTGTTCTTTTTGTTTGTTCATGACGTAATATACATGAAAAATAAAATAGGATTCTGTCAGTGGTACTAAGGGTTAAACAAAAGTTTTAAAATTCAATTTGAAATATTTTCACTTTAACTAAATCTGTACACTCTTTATTTTAAAGATTCAAGGATTCGAATGTATATTCCTATCCGCTACCCAATTAGTGTAAATATGAGGGTAGCCCGAACGGGTAGGTTTTTTTAAATTACCACGTATTACTACCTATTCAGGTCATACGCATAACTAATAATTACTTTAATGAGGCAGCGATGAGTAAGAAAGAATTTTAGAGGTAATCTACCCGAATTTGCTTAGAAGGATATTGGTAAACCATTTAGGAACACACACTTTCAGTAGACTCTATCGGGATTCGAGTTCTGATCTCCCCGTCATCATCAGGCCAATCCTAACACGAGCGTGACGTCTTAGACCATTCGTCCACTGAAGCGGGTGGACAGGTAGTTAAGTATGGTGGCAAAAAAAAAGTTGTAGAAGATATTCTAAACGTGCAAATTTTTCTCTTCAACGATGATTCTTCTGAGAATTAATGTCTTGTTGCAAATTTACATATAGCCCGGGGAATATTGTCGTTGGAAGGCTACGTCGACCTAATGTGTTAACTATAGCAGGATTCTGGTATAAAGGATCTTTTAGAAAATACTATATATATATATTTTCAATCCACATTGATATCAGTGTACTATATTATTAGTGTTATTTTATAGGTTTTGATATCTATCAAAAGTGACAGCTGCAGATCACATGAATTGACGTATGAATATGTAAAAATGGCTTTAGTTAATTTCTCTTCTTCTTAAGTCAACAAACTGAAGGTTAGTTTGACGTGATTTATATCCATCCGCAGCTGGGCCTGCACTCAACCCTTCAGCTGGTTAGAGCTGCCTTCACCATCTGGTAGAAATCCCAAGCACTAAGAGTGTTCAGTAAATGTGTCCCTCCATTGCCTTCCACACTGAATTTTTATTAACAAGCGTGAAAGGGCCTACTGATTTTGCTGGAGAGGTATTTCCACATATATTCCAGGGATCCTTTAAATGTCATAATCGACATGGGACTAGTGGCTTTACTCCCCCCTCCACCCCTTCTAAAGAAATTGTGTGGTGGATATGTTCGCTAAAATTAAAATATGCTGGCCTTAGCTGTGTTTGAACCCACAAACATCGGATCTTTATGTCTGGATCACGATCAACTTAACGTTCATTTAAGGTTAACTTAACGTAACTTAACGTAAAGGTTCTTCTCATGTTTTCAAATGGAAATGTTCACTCGCAGTTAACTTAACGTAATAAATGTCCTGGGAGGTCTTTCAAGTTTAGTGAACGTTACATGAAGAGTATCACGTGATCTAGCCAACCAATCATTATGGGACGGACGTCAACAGGGCTATTTAGTAATTCATTTGTAAGTTTTATGACCAAGGTTTACTCTTTAGTTTAAGTTCTAGTGATCGGACATTGAAACAAAATAATTTAACCAAATTAGGAAAGCTAAATTATTCAAAAAAATTTAATAATATATATATTTATTTTATCAATTGAAAACTCTAAACATTTACAGATTATCACTTTTATTTACAAATAGTACAAATCACAGATCATGCTCGAGAATGAATATGTTTGGCTCGAGTTATTACGTTAAGTTACGTGACTCGTGATCAAACATCTGTTTTCTTAAGTTAAGTGAACCTTAAGTGAACGTTACGTTAAGTTAAAGTTAACTTGATCGTAATCCCGGCATTAGGCCTCAACCCAAGACCAGAGAGGTCGACTAATCACTTTAATAAATATCAAAATGGTTTCATCCTACCGAAATCAGACTAATCTAAAACAAATTATCGTCAGTTTTAAATGTATATTTTTGCTACACACAAGCTATTTCGCTTTCCTCTCTTATTTAAATTAATTCTGTAGAGTCTTGACTCTTAGAGTATTAGTTGATTCGCCAGTTGAAAATTTTATATTAATTGGTGGGGGTGACGACTACGGCGTAAGTCATTTCTGTGTATAGTTTTGCTGACGACAAGTAGGTAAGGGGGTTGGAATTCCCGGCAAGCTGTAATGGGGTGTTTTTGTGTCAATGTTGGTAGCTAAATAAAGCAAATATAGTGAGGTTTTGGGAATATTAGATACTCTTAAAGACCCTTAAAAAAACCGGATCGGTGGATACAGGGTTTGAATACCAATCTCATTTAGTATGGTTTGCTGACTACGGGGAAGTCGGGGTTAAAATTCCAGCCGTATTGATGAAAAAAAAAAGAGGCCTTCTTATCGTGTTGTTCCAGATGAAAATTCACCACTGAACGTGTTTTCTCCTTGATATTTCCCACCTCCTTTCCACGCAAATGTGTGTACATTTTATCTAAAACTCTATCGTTCTCATATATATTCTATTAGGTATAAACGCGCATAGCCCGATCAGATGGTAATAGATGATGAGAAAAAAAACCACTTTAAAATACTATTCAAGATGCGGATAGCGAATTCCAGTGTATTTGTTTATCTGTCCGCTTCTGGTCAGTTTGCTTCTTTTTTCTGTTCTACCTTAAGCTCTTTTTTTTTTTCGCGGCGGTGTTTCACAAAGTCACATGCAAGATGTATTAAAAAGGAAATATATTCATCGCCAAAAGGTATACGTACTACGCGTAGTCTAGATTTATGTAAATTGAACCGGTTTGCAGTTTAATAATAAAGCATACCCAAAAACACCTTCTTAAACTCTCTGGGGTTTTTTAAGGAGGGGATTTTCTATTGAAAATTCACACCTTGTTTCATTAAATGGTGTCGGAACAAAAATGTTCTGTGCAGGACTTGGTAAATGTGCTACCGACATGTTTCAGTCGTGTCTATTATTCAAGGACATGCCCTTTTATGGTCGTCGCATTAAATGTCCCTATAACTCGTGCTAGTGGTCACGCGGTTTAGACGTTAACCTCGTGTTTTTTAAATTTTTAATTTAGTACTGCGTCCGACTATCCGTTCGGGTTATACACTTAAGTACTAATTACGCTAATGGGTTAGGAGTCGGGACGGTTGAATTCAGAGGAAGCGAGCCCGCATTTGCGTGGAGGGCGAGTGGAAAACCATTTAGTAAAAAACCCCTTCAGTTCGCCTGACCGATATTCGAACCTCAATCTCCCTGTCCTCGGCAGTCCAGCTCAACGAGAAACTAACGCGTTAGCTAACTACGCCACCGAGGCGGGTTAAGCTCGTGTTGTTTGGTTTTTCTGATGATTGCGAGGTCGGAATTGGAATCTCTTTCAGGTGTATTTTATTCAGAGGTGGACCTACATCTTTGGGACTCTGAAGCTTGAACTGTTTTGGGACCCCCTTCGCAATCAGTAACGAGGTTTTGGTAACCACTAATATTATTCAATGGGGTTGTTCTACGACAACTCACCACAATTTAAAAAAATATTTAACCACTACATCACAGATTTTGACTAAAATTGCTGTATTGGATTATCTCACATGTCAAAGTCTATGGTGTGAATACAAATTTCCTGGACCTTTTAGTTTTCAATTTACTGGGGGGTAGGGCCGAAGAGGAATGAAAATTTAAAGAATGTTATATCTTATATGCATGCACTATGAATCATATAATTATGAAATCTTACATAGACAAGACCACAGTCAATATAATATTTTATTTTAGACGCCTATGAGAATACATACTAAATGAAGCACATTAAAAAAAACCCTCTTATATCTGTTTTTTCCTAGAAACATATTTACGTACAGTTTTGTCATATGAGAGCTTCCTTGCAATGTTATTTTCTAAAGATATTACAGATACAGAATTTAAGGGCTCTACAGTCATAGTAGACCGATTAATTTTTTTTTTCATAAAGGATAGCTTTGAAACATTCCTTCCTGCTTCACAGTTGATAATAGGCATTGTCAAGGATAATTTAAGCGCAGTAGTAATATTGGGTAACACTTCAATTAGGTGTTGTTCACAAATAAGCTGAAGATCTTTTGTGTTTTGCATTTTAGATGGCGTATTTTCTTCTATTTTATGATATTTCCTAAGGTGCAAATATTCTTTGAACTGATAACACTCGTTTACTAATGTGTGGTCATTATTGTCATCATTGTCATCATTGTCATCATTGGTGACATGGTGGTCAAGGGGTAAGGTGACAGACTTCTGTGCTGGGGGTCCGGGGTTCAATCCTCGGTCCCGGCACAGATTTATCTGATTGCCAAACCCTTCCTTCACCTCTGACAAGACGTGTATTAATCCCAACTTGTGAATATAGGGAATGCCAGGCCCCCACCGTGGTTCGGATCCCACGTTAAACTGTAGGTCCTCCATTTCATCTCACAATCACCATACCATTACACATTAGCGTAAGTGCGTATAACCCGAACGGGTAGTAAGACGAAGCGCTAATCATAATAATAATTATTTCATCGTAATACAGTCCTCATCAATTTCAGAATTGTTCACCATATCTGATATCACACATAAGATCCCAATATTTTCTAAAGCAATGTCGCTTCTGGGGCCCCTCCGAGACTAGGGGCCATGAAGCTTAGGTTTCATTAGTTTCATAGTAGATCCGCTCCTGACTTTATTTATTTGAGGTATTTAATGTGCACTTTCTGACCCGCCACATCGAGTATTCGTTGTAATCTACTTTTTTTGTTTGTTGCCTACATCCAACTTCTAACCTCTAAAATGAGTTGTCATTTGTCAAAATCGGTTTTAGCCATTTTATCGTAGTTTCAACCATCAGAAATGGGATTATCTAATTATAAATAGGATGGTCCAATTAAATCGAAACATTTTTCAAATGAAATAGAAAATTATACAATGGACTAAATGTTAATTGAAACTGTTCACTGTTTTCTTAACATTTGGAAACAAAAGTTATCTAATGTTTAAAAATAATGTTACCCGAATGTGCCCCGTTATTCGTAATGCACTACTGAAACATCTAGGCGAATTCTGGACTTTTATGTCTTCAATATTGTGAGGTCGATGAGAAACCACCTTTGCTTTCAAATACTTCTATAAGAACAAATCGGGGTCTGTTAAAACCTGTGACAGCAGAGCCCGTCTCATCCCACGGATAACGCCTAACTTAGGTAGGTAACACATCTCGAACTAGACGTCTTAGGAGCCTATCTTAGTCTCAGGATAACACCTAACTTAGGTAGGTAACACATCTCGGACCAGACGTCTTAAGAGCCTATCTTAGCCTCAGGATAACGCCTAACTTAGGTAGGTAACACATCTCGGACCAGACGTCTTAGGAGCCCATCTCATCCCACGGATAACGCCTAACTTAGGTAGGTAACACATCTCGGACCAGACGTCTTAAGAGCCTATCATAGGCTTAGGATAACACCTAACTTAGGTTGGTAACACAATTTGAACCAGACGTCGCATCGTGGTGCTTTTTTAAAATTTAAATTGAGAAAACTATAAATTTAGACCAGTTATACAGTTTTAACATATTTTTAAAAATACAACAAAATTTTAAAATAAC
Organism: Timema poppense; assembly: GCA_902141375.1. NCBI lineage: Eukaryota > Metazoa > Arthropoda > Insecta > Phasmatodea > Timematidae > Timema > Timema poppense. The sequence continues at coordinate 33,988 of CABFOV010001200.1, forward strand.
GATGACACTACTGAAATGATTCTAATTTCGTTGTTGTCAAATGAAGAGCGCGATACAACGTCAATAAAATACGCCTTTTCAATCCTCGGTCCCGGCAAAGATTTATCTGATTACCAAACCCTTCCTTCACCTCTGACAAGACATATTGTGAATGTGAGGAATGCCAGCTCACCACCGTGGTTCGGATTCCACGTTAAACTGTAGGTCCTTCATTTCATCTCACAATCACCCTACCATTACAGATTAGCGTAAGTGCGTATAACCCGAACGGGTAGTAAGACGCGGTGCTAATAATAGTAATAATAATAAAATACGCCTTACTGTTCAGAGCGAAATCTTGTATCTGATAAATCCCGGTAAATCCACTTTGAGACGGACTATTGATAATCATCCCGCAAGGATTCGACCTTAAGAACACCACAAATGGATAGAGATCTGAACGTAAGCCGCTCCAAAATATTATGTCTACAGTTCGATTTTTCTGTGGAGCTATTAGGTCAGGGTTTGAATCTTTGGAAACTCCCAGACAAGGGCCGAACATTCGTGTACAAGGTAAGGGGATAGAATTGGGTGGTAGGGAAGGAGAGGGGGCACCATAAAAAACGGAACAAGTCGCTGCCTTTTTTTTATTGACCAACTTTCCCGACCTAGCGACTCCAAACCAGGTCTAATAGGCTCCATACCATACAGGGCACAGAAGGGAGGGGTGGGGGGATATCTACATTCGTCTGGAATATGCAATGCAAGTCCTTCAACCATAATACGATCGTCGTCCTTAAGGTGGGCTTTAAGAGAACGAACGCGAGCTCTGGCCGGTGTTTTTGCAGTTTTTATAGTAAAACATTTTTATATTTTTTTTGCCAAAATAAATAAAATATTTCTCCAGTATGAATATAGAGTTTAATTTTCTTCACATGATGATATCAACAGTTGTTGAATATCTGCCAATGAGTACAGTGGCGTAAATGAGATATATTTTAAATGAAGAGAAACAATTCTAATTAAATTCCAGGACACCCTTGAGAGATTTTCAAGAACTGTTGATCTTAACGCGTGAAGAAAATAACTAAGCTCTATAATTATAGTGAAGCAATATTAGATTTGTTTTGTTTATATGGATTTTATTTTGTTGTAACACGAAACAGATTCTTTACATATAAAAAACATTTAACACAGATAATACAAATAACGATCAGCAGCCCCCGCGGGGCTCTCGATCGTCGATAGACACTAAGGGCCAGTTTCAAAGTCAAATTTAGTACGCCTCAAGTGCGGCGCTATACTAAATACAAGACGACACCTACCTAAACTCGAATGGAATGGGCCGTTCTCTCATAGGAAACTGGCCCATTCCATTCTGGTTTAGGTAGGTGTCGTCTTGTATTTAGTGTAGCGCCGCACTTGAGGCGTACTAAATTTGACTATGAAACTGGCCCTAAACTTATAATAGCATTAAACAAGAAAACATGTAGCGCCCCGACGGGCTGATAATAAGTTTGCAATAGATTCATGGGCGGGAAAATAATTTAAAAACCGTCCTGTAGCCTGTATGGGGTCGACAGGGACCTTAAAAACACACACCTTTACAAATGAGTGAAAGGGAAAAGAAAACAGATGAATAAAAAACCAGATGTAGACAAAACAAGGGGGGGTGGGGGTGGGGGAAGATAAGAAGACCCCGGTCGAGTTAGTCGCCGGGGTCGGTCGCAGAAAATAATAGTACACCATCTAGGGACTACGATGACAATTCCATACGTAATCCTGGCGTGAAAATAAAATAAACTTCCGCAGTGGGCAGTTTCTTTCCAACTAAAGGATGTACAAATTAATAGTGGGGTCAGAAATACTTGTACTGCCAACTACTTGTGGACAGACTGTGAAAAACAAGGTTAGTACAGAAATGCAGCAAGGGCAAGGATGAGTGCATTGAAGGTCCAACACAGGATAGAGGAAACATCGGGAGGATACTCAAACGCGATAAGATGGGACCGGACACCAAACCACCCTACCCCGGTTCGACGACCGACTGGGGCAATAGTAAGGGGTTTTCTAGGCGAGTGAGACACTGGGGTCGGTTTGGGGGACGATTGGTACTCCACCAGGACTACGAAGAGATATAAGATTTGTATTGATATAAAAACTGCAAAAAACTGCCATTTCTTGCATCCCCTTCCACCCTACCTTAAAAGTAGTGATACTGAAATATTATAAATGGCTTCCGGCTCGATATCCGATGCTACCAGAACTTTTCTGTGAAGCAGTGGGTCTGGAACAAGGTAAATCTCAGCCTCGTGAGGACAAACGAGGAGTTACTTGAATAAATAAGTAGCAATTCCGGTCTATAAAACTGAGGTTAATGGCTGGAGAGTTCATTGTGATAGCCACATGATACCATCTATCCGCAAATGTTGTCACTATTATAGCCAATGGTGGCGGCCGCTCGGTCGGTATAGCGGACTCCCAACATGGAGTTTTTTTTTTCGGTCGGGTCATTTATAAACTACGGCTAAATTTGAAAAAATTCATATTTATTAGAAGCTTACTATTATTATTAGCACCGCGTCTTACTACCCGTTCGGGTTATACGCACTTACGCTAATGTGTAATGGTAGGGTGATTGTGAAATGAAATGGAGGACCTACAGTTTAACGTGGAATCCGAACCACGGTGGAGGCCTGGCATTCCCCACATTCACAAGATGTCTTGTCAGAGGTGAAGGAAGGGGTTGGTAATCAGATAAATTTGTGCCGGGACCGAGGATTGAACCCCAGCCGCCAGCACAGAAGTCTGACACCCTACCCCTAGACCACCAGGTCTCCATTTGGAAGCTTAGATTTTGTAGAACTATAATACGCGGACTAAGGGATTTGATTTGAAATTCTTCCACACAGGACTTTACCAGGACACGACTTACAAACTACCCTGACTCAAGAAAAAATATCTAACCCTAATGCTAAAATTAATAGTACTGCCAATCTCGGTGGTCATGTGGTGCTCGTCTCAGGACCCGATGTTCATGGGTTCAAACCCATGACAGAATTTTTCTTGAGATATAAAAACCTGTTGCACAACTTCCTTTGGAAGGAAATAAAAGCCGTCGGTCCAATGTCGATTGTGGCATGTAAGAAATATCTTAACCGTCAAAATTGGTAAGATTTTTCGATTTCGTTCATAGAAATTCCCGCCTGTTGATATTGTCATTCGTTTCAGAAAGTGCACGTTAAATACCTCAAATAAATAATATTCATAGTATTTGCATAAAGATATTTTTAAGATATACACACGCACTCATTTTCTTTTATAATCCCACACCTGACAATGAATTCAGGTCTTCTGAGTCGCTAACTAACCTTTCTAACCCTAGGATAAAATGATTGACCCTAGCTTTTCCAATCCCTCCTAAAAGTAGATATATTTTATATAGTAGATATATCTATATTTTGATTATTTTATTAATGAACATTTGAAGCAACTCTTAGAAAATACTAACTTTTTTTTTGCGTTCATATTGATAATATTTTACTATTTTATCATTGTTCTTTTTATTTTCTCTCAACACCTACAAGAAAAAGTATTGTGATCTTCAAAAAATTATAACTCGAGATTTTGATAAATTTCGCGATCCCGTCTGTCTGTCTGTACCTCAAGCTAGAGCTGAAACTATTTTACAGATTGGGGTAAAACTTGGTATCTAGGGTGTTCAAAAGGTTCCTCTGAGGTTTTTTGGGAATTAGGTGTCAAACCCTAAATTTAAGAGTAGTTTATTAACTGAAGGGTAAAAAGAATTTTTTTTTCTCAAAAGTTGCTCTAATTATTTTGATTAAATTTTATATCCAAACATTGCTGATTCGATGGTGTTTGCGTTATCTGATGGCTCGTGACTAAATTGTTCACATAATTGTACTTGACGATTTCTGCATGTCCATCACAGACTCCGCCTTAAAATATGAATGAAGAATGACCTTAGGCACGGAACGATTCTTGGATAGCTCAATGGTTAAAGCAGTGACGTACTAAGCCAAAGGTCCCGGGTTCGATTCTCGTGTCCAGGTGTCATTTTTCAATCTAAAGAACTGTCTAATCTAAGATGAAAGCGAGAGAAAGTATGTGAGATGCGCAGTATTTATATCTATCAAAAGGGACAACTGCAGATCATATGACTTGACGTATGAATACATGAAAGCGAGAGAAAGTATGTGAGATGCGCAGTGTTTATATCTATCAAAAGGGACAACTGCAGATCATATGACTTGACGTATGAATACATGAAAGTAAATCTAGTAGCCTTTTGTTTTATAACTGTAAGATATGCTGTATGAAAATTGAGGTATACGTCCCTGTTGTTTCCAAAACTGTGGTCCGGGTACCTCCAGGGGTACGTGACGTCCAGCTGAGTTTAATTAAATACGAAATATGATATTTGATGTAATAACACAGATTTTGACGTGATGCCATGGACTTTTATAAGATTTTACTGCCCTTTGAATGGGCTTTGTTTAACTTACCAATAAAGCTTTTTTTTTTTATCGCCGTGTCTTATTATCTGTGGGTTATAAATACTAACGATATTCAGTGACTCAGGTGAGTTTAAAACAAAACTATGTAGAATGCTTATACAATATTAATTTTGCTATCATTGGAAATTTGCTTTTGTTTTTGTGTCTATAGATGGTTACAAAAAAATAAATAGATTTTACATAATATGACATAGGAAAAATTAAAGAATCCTGCCCTCTCTGACGTACTATTCCCGAAAGAAGACTCATAAAAACATAATTCCTCGCCAGCCATTCAAGAAAGTGTCATCTCTTAACTCAAACACTACTCACCCTGGTCTGAGTCTGCTGGCGTAGACGACAGAATCACCGGTAGCCGAATCGCTGGACCCCAACGGGATACTGCTAGTGTCGTAGTTGTGCGTGATGTGGTACCGGAACCCCCCAGAGCGGTACGTGTTACCGGGGTACGTGGGCCCCTGCTGCTGGTAAGGCTCGTGGTACCTGCCGCGGACCGCCGAGACCACCGCGAGCAGATAAAACACCATCATCTTCATCTTTGATCAGTTTCAGTTAAAACCGGGGGGGTTTTTCTGTCTTGTTTTCGCGAATAAAATAACAGCGGTTTTAAACTTTTGAACGGATTTTAATTTTCGATTCACACTTTGTTACTACCTTTGAGCGAGTAAAAACAAAAAAATAAAGATGTAATTTGTCCAAAATATTGCCCTTTATTTGGTGAAGCTAAGCGAAAAAAACCCAACCCTTTAGCTTACTCTTAAATTGTCGTCTCAATATTTAATTATGTAAAAAATCGTTTTATTGTTTATGGCAGTATTGACGTAAGGTGTCGTCTTTAGTTCCACGATGGTTGCAGTCGATGACGGGGGAATCCCTTGTAGAGGATGTTGTGTCTATTATAAAATACTTACTACCTATACTTCCGCCGGTAAGGACACGTCTCTCTCTGACTCTTTGTCTAGTTACACCGTGGTGTTGCTACTAAGGTGAACCGCCCGAATCCACGTGGGGCGCACGTGTGAATGATCTCCCGCCGCATCTCAGGACCTGCACACCACGAATTGTTTGTTCCCCCTTCACGCGCGCGCGTGTGGTTCCCATCTAGACCGCTAGGTGGGACCACCGTATGTATGCGCTCCGTGGAGCCACCTTCCACCGCAGCCAGAAGAGAACTAGGAGGGGTCGTCCAACGCACCCACCCTTCCTTCCACCCTGGTCCTTTTTAAAATTACATGTACTGGAAGGGAATGTAAATTAAATATTTTACGTATTTTTTTAACTTAAATAATAAAATATTGCTTAAGTACAGTATAATTTTCGTAGTAAGTACGTTATTTGAAAACTGGAAACACATATTATTGCCACAATGGCGTGGATAAAAATATTTTATTTATACATTCTTAGTCCGTTTGATGTAAAGATAATGATCAGTAATCTACAAGGAAATATTCTTGAAATAAAATTTTGATAAATCTATAATAATAATAATAATAGTAATGATGATATATTTCTGAAATGAAAAATTTGAGTGACTTTCTATCAATGATGGTGGTTGAAAGTAGATTTCCTGATAAAATCAGAGTTTAGATAAATCTAATTTAATTTTCTAGCTGTCATGAGTATGGGTTGTACGCCTTTATACACTAGTTACGCTAATGGTTTTAAGGATGAGGAAGGCTGTACTAATAGGAAGTGTACCCGCATTTACGTGGAAGGTTAGTGGAAAACACCACCCTCAGTAGACACAACCGCGATATGAGCCTCGATCTCCCCGTCATCAGCGGTCGAGCTCAACACGAGAGTAGCACGTTAGCCAACTACGCCACCGAGGCGGGTTCACCAAAATAAAGTCGAAATATTTCAACAGGGTTATTCTTCCTTAGAAGCGCTATAGTTTGAATTTTAATAATAATGATTTAAGAAAAATTAAAATGTGACATTAGCTCATTTTCAAACGAATTTTTAAGCATATTAACGGAGTTTTTAGATTAGGCTTGAATAAAAATGGCTCTAGCTTTATCCTTTCTATAAAATACAGTATTTTTTTTATAGACTCACAACAGCAAATTAATCTTAACACCAACAACACCTCACTCAGTACTCGCCTTATATCCAAACGATGGTGAACACATTTCAGTCCCAGGAGTCTCACTAACGATGGAGGTAAAAGCATGTATTTTCAAATACATATTGATATATAACGAACTTCTCAGGTTTTGTAGAAGCAACTATAATGTGTTATTATTTTTTATCATAAGCTCAGCCAAATATAATACGTTTAACCATAGCTTTTATAAGCCAGCGTCCTGCTGAAAGCGCTTCCTGAAGGACCTTTTTACACGGCTTCTTTCGGACGAAAGTCTTGCTGGATGGACGTAGTTATTTCTTATTGGGTGACCTGGTGGTCTAGGGGTAGGTGTCAGATCTCTGTGCTAGGGTCTGGGGTTCAATCCTCGGTCCCGGCACAGGTTTATCTGATTACCAAGCCCTTCCTTCATCTCTGACAAGACGTGTATTAATCACAACTTGTAAATGTGTGGAATGCCAGGCCTCCACCGTGGTTCGGATTCCACGTTAAACTGTAGGTCCTCCATTTCATCTCACAATCACCCTACCATTACACATGAGCGTAAGTGCGTATAACCCGAACGGCTAGTAAGACGCGGTGCTAATAATAATAATAATAATAATAATAATAATAATAATAATAATAATAATAATTCTTATTCGGTCCATATAATTGTCCTTTCCGGCAGTAAGTAGTCCTTCTGGCAGTACCGATTATATGTGGCACATATAATTTGTTTCGGTAATGAATCAGTTTGCTATAAAAAAGTACTTAATACCACATTTAAAATTTACAATATATAGTTTTGTGAAAAATAATAAAATGGCAAATCAGAAAGTTAAAAACTAAAAATTTCGATCTGAATAAAAATTAAAAATAAACAAAAATAAGCACACTATTTATGAATAAAGAGATATACAGGACTTATTATTGTGTATCCCTCGGTCCCGGCAAAGATTTATCTGATTACCAAACCCTTCCTTCACCTCTGACAAGACATCTTGTGAATGTGAGGAATGCCAGGCCTCCACCGTGGTTCGGATTCCACTTTAAACTGTAGGTCCTTCATTTCATCTCACAATCACCCTACCATTACAAATTAGCGTAAGTGCGTATAACCCGACGCGGTGCTAATAATAATAATATTGTGTATCTTTCATAATTTAAGAAAAAATAATTGCTAAAATAGAAAACAATAGATCTAATTGGAATTTCATGTTGTACATGATATGAGAAGCAGTCACGGTTAGTTCGATATAACCAGAAATAGCTTTCAAAATAACATAACAATTAGCTACATTCCATCGATCACCAAAACTGTCCTTACTCCACGTGTTTTCACTGCCCGGAGCATAGAAATATGCCGCGACAACGCGAATCCCGTCGCCTACAGCTAATTATTGCGCCATTTCTAAACGAACAGGCGTACCACCACCGTTCTTGAATGCTCTGAAAGACAATTTTTCGCTCTTTACAACAATCTATATCTCTGCCCTGCTAGAAGGACAAAACGCACTCATATTTGCAGTAGGAAAAGGTCCTACCAGTAGCACGTTCTGTCCTGCCGGTAGGACGCTGTACGATCTATCATTAAGTTGAAAAATAATAATGGGAGAGTTTGGTAGATCACTGCCAGTTTTGGTAGTGGCTAATAGATCACAGCCTACTTGAAGTTGGACATGCCTGGTGAAGTCTATCAGCCCGTTAAGGTTGCCATATTAATATCCTAATAATGTTTTTTTACCCAGAGAAAAACCCTTGAGAGCCCCACGGGGCTGCTGTTCGTATGTTTTTGATATGTTCTTTTGATAATGTATAGTGGTTGATGTTTAGTAAATATGTTCTTACAAACAAACAAACAAACATGCCATAATATAAATTAGTTTCGTCGGGGGTTTCCTTTATGTAACGTACCTTTCTTTCATCGGCCCGTGTTCATTAAAAGGAAATCTATGTTTGCATTCGAACTTAATATAGTAAAAAAATCAATTATTTACTGTCAACATACATGCTAATTATTGCATCGCAAGTAGAATACAATTAATTGACTTTCCGATTGATTGGATCCATACACGGATTTAGGAAGACTAATTCGGGGGTATCGGTTGAGTTTTGGGAAGGGTAAGCTTGCAAAGGTGAAATTAAACCCCCGCAAGAAAGTGCAATATTTTTATTGTATTAAGAAAAAAAAAACCCAACAAAATTCATTCTTTCGGACCTAATTCTAACTCATTTAAATAAGTTTACTGGGCACTCTTTAAATAAGTTTGGATTTAATAGCATTTATTTAGGCTTAGACTTAGGTATTCTTATAAGTTATGATGTTTTATTTTAAAACATTTTCAGCACTCAAAAACTACTTAGAACAAACAATCTTTACTTACAAAAATTTACCAAAACAAGATTTGCTTTTTTGTTCTCCTTGGTGAGTTGGGGGTGCCGGGCACCCTCTGAGAGCCCCGTAAATCCGCCTATGATTGGATCGCTTAACATTGGTCCGAGAAGCCAACTGGAACGGTAGTAAAGGGTCATGGCTCAGCACGGAAAAGCGCACAGCCCTTTGAGTGTGAATTGAAATCAGGGCGCCCTATGGTCGACCATGTGTTGTTCCAAGATCCGGTCCAGTACGGTAGGCGCACAGCCCTGTATGTCTAGCATGGTAGGTGCACAGCCCTGTAAGTGTGAATTGAAATCCGGGCGCTCTATGGTCAACATGTTATTCCATGGTCATGGTCCAGCACGGTAGGCGCACAGCACTGTAGGTCCAGCACGGTAGGTGCACAGCCCTGTAAGTGTGAATTAAAACCAGGATGCCCTAAGGTCAACATGTGTTGTTCCAAGGTCACGGTCCAGTACGGTGGGCGCACAGCCCTGTAGGTCCAGCACGGTAGGTGCACAGCCCTGTGAGTGTGAATTGAAATCCGGGTGCCCTATGGCCAACATGTGTTGTTCCAAGGTCACGATCCAGCACGGTAGGCGCACAGCCCTGTGAGTGTGAATTGAAATCCGAGCGCCCTATGGTCAACATGTTGTTCCAAGGTCACGGTCCAGCACGGTAGGCGCACAGCCCTGTAAGTGTGAATTGAAATTCGGAGTCGATTCTTCCAGTTGGGCTTCTTCCGGCAAGTGCGAACTTTCAGGAAGGTTTTAATCTACAATCTGACTAAGGGCCAGTTTCATAGTCAAATTTAGTACGCCTCAAGTGCGGCACTACACTAAGTACAAGACGACACCTACCTAAACCAGAATGGAATGGGCCAGTTTCCTATGCGAGAACGGCCCATTCCATTCGAGTTTAGGTAGGTGTCGTCTTGTATTCAGTGTAGCACCGCACTTCAGGCGTACTAAATTTGACTATGAAACTGGCCCTAAGGCTGCATCCAACACAACAATCGTGTGCCGTAATTATGGCCGAAGAAAACTTAATAATTTTGGTACAAATATGTTATTTGTAACATAAAGTGTACGATAATAATCTCAATAAAGAACATATTTGGAAGGAGATGGCGGGGAAACTCAATGTCATGAGTAAAACTACGGTGACCAGAACAGCCAACACACGACACGTTTGGCTTATCTTATCAATTAATTTTTTTTTCTCGATCGTAAAAAATTGTTGAAATTTGTCTCTAGTAAAAAGTATCCTTCTTTTACTCGGTATGTAGATAAATTACTTATGACAAATCTCGGAGTTAACAACTGGATTGGTGACCTGGCGGTCTAGGGGTAAGGTGTCAGACTTCTGTGCCGGGGGCCCGGGGTCGATCCTCGGTCCCGGCACAGATTTATCTGATTACCAAACCCTTCCTTAACCTCTGACAAGACGTGTATTAATCACAACTTGCAAATGTGGGGAATGCCAGGCCTCCATCGTGGTTCGGATTCCACGTTAAACTGTAGGCTCGAATGGGTAGTAAGACGCAGTGATAATAATAATAATAATAATAAATGTTGTGTTCTGTTTGGCTCTGTGCGGGCCCATTATGTTGAACAATTCATCAATAGAATTTGTTGACATGCGGTAGTATTTTAAAAAAAAATGTTATCAAAAAAAAAAATGTTATCAAATATTACCGTAAAATTTAATAATAAAATTTTCGCTTGAATTTTGTTCGGTGTAGAGAAGATGGACCCAATATTTACGTACTACTGGTTCTTTCAATAATCATTCGCTTCAAGAGAACAAATAGTTTTCAATTTGGAAAACATGACTTATCACTCACTCTCTTTACCTACTGCTTTAGAACTGGCGGGATGCTCTATCCTTTCCACCGGACAAATGTGACTCCTTGAGGCAGTCCCGCTAAACCGGGCCGGTTTTGCCGGACCAGTAAAAACGCATGGTATAGCACCGGCGTTTCGACCTCTGACGCCTTCGTTATTAGCAAAGACTTAGTCGCATCAACACCAGTATTTTTTTTAAAACCTATCAGATAAAGGAAAAAATAAATACAAAAGCTTTGAATATTTAGAGGGGCCTATATTTAATACTGGTTTGAGCAGTGGCATACCTGAATACATGACACGTAGCCTAACCTAACCTAACATATTATTATTATTATTATTATCACCGCGTCTTACTACCCGTTCGGGTTATACGCACTTAAGCTAATGTGTAATGGTAGGGTGATTGTAAGATGAAATGGAGGACCTACAGTTTAACGTGGAATCCGAACCACGGTGGAGGCCTGGNTGTGGTGAAACAATCGATCAATCTATTAAGGTATGTCAACACTACCAAAAGGAGTTTATGAATCACTCGAAAGAAGTAATTATTACTAAAAAATCTTTGAGAGCATTCTAGGTTCAAGTTAAATTGCCATTCGGTGGGGAAAGAATAATAATTTATAGGAAAATATAATTCAGTTATAATTTGAATAAAATAAACTACATATAATTGAAAATATATAAATATATATATAAAATCAAATTAATAAACGTCCAAAAAGATACACTAACAAATGAGTTATAATTTGTTCTGAGGTCCTAGAACTACATAGCGGTGTTAACAAAGACATTTTTTTTAAATTGTGGTATTTACAAATAACCACTACCTAAACATTTCCTAGTCCTGCCACACCAGCCGCGGCAGCCAACAGTTCACTGTAAACCACAGCCCTAGAACATTCGACCCTCAAAAGTGGGTTACTTTGACATTAACTTTCACAGAAAATCATATTAAAAGTAATCATTTTCACAAGTTAACTTCATCTAGCGATGGTGGTGTAATGGTGAGCATAGTTGCCTTCCAAGCAGTTGATCCGGGTTCGATTCCCGGCCATCGCAGTGTTTTTACTTTTATCCCTCGCTATACGTTATTTAATTTGTTCTAAATCGTCGTACCGAGAGTATGCGAAGCCATGTAGCTATTGCAAAAGCTAGATATAATAGATATAATTGAAAATATATAAATGTATCAGAGTCTATTAACATTATCTAATTTATTTGATTCAAATTATAAATACCTTTTCCTCAAAATTCTTATTTTTTCCCCGCTGAAGGACAATTTAAATCGGACCTAAGATGCTCAAGTTTTTTTAGTGACAAATACTTCTTTTGAGTGATTCATTAACTCTTTTTTGATAGTATTGAAACACCTTAATAGATGGATCGATTGTGTCACCACATGTCAGGCAAAGCGAGAATTTCTATTAAAACACACATGACTAATTTGTACTTAAATAAGCTTTTCCAATAGCTACATGGCTGTGTATATTCTCGGAACGCGACGATTTAACAAATTAAACTAGGTATTGTGAGGGATAAAAATAAAAGAATGCGATGGCCGGGAATCGAACCCGGATCAACTGCTTGGAAGGCAACTATGCTCACCATTACACCACCATCGCATGATAATACATACTCGTGAAGATGTATATATTTAATTTAATTTCCTTTCAGCTCAATTTGTATATAGTTACATATCAGTGATATGGAACTAAGCAAAACAATAATTGGAATAAAGAGACACATTTGAACCATAAGAAAGATTGAAACTAGTTCATTAGAAGCTAGGGACTATGCGAGCACGCTCGAGGACTAGTTCGATGTCGAGTTAAGCCACCAATGTAAGCAGACAGAAGGACTGACTTGGGCTAATGACTCTTTTAGACTAAACCAATTATTATAAGGCTTTTTATGGACCGCGTTTTTGTCACCGTACGCTCGACGACACAATGAAGCCGCGGTCTTTAACTACACAGGCAACATTGGTTCACTTTATGCAAACGCGGAAGTAAAATTTACTGCCGCGTTCTGAAAAACATGTCGTTGTGGTCTAGAAAACGCCGGACTACCTACGTCTTGAAAGTACATTGCGAAATGCAAAAATACTTTACCATTTATGCAAACGCGGCGTTTCATGTCAGCGGTTGTAAAAAAACAAAAGGGTGGCCAACTTAGTTTTATCAACACTGTGAACCTTGTTTCAATGATAAATACCCCTACAGTCCATATTTCTTGTAAAAAATTATCTTATTAGCTATCTTAAATATAGAAACAATACTAAATCTACTTTCACATATTTACAAAGGGTTCTCTTAAATTTTGACGCAGGTTTATCAAATTATTTAATTGACATTCTCAAGTAATGGAAAAACGTCTTCTCATCCTCCCTTAATTTCCCATACAGGAAGTAAAACGCTCATTCTACACGTCTAACACCATTTATCGGATGAATGGACAATTTTATTCTTCTGTCTTTTGTGGAAAGATAGGACTAGTAGATGAGATAATGTTTGCGACTAGCATCACTCGGCCTATCGGCCAAAGGGGTCGGTTTTAGAACGAAGCGACAACTTTCTGAATGCCGCGACATATCTTAGAACGTGGCGTCATCATATCGTCGGTCGTACGGCGACACGAACGTAGTGCATAAAAGGACTCTTGACTACAGTAAGAATATCTAGGGGGTTTCAGGATCATGGTACCTTAGGGGGGTAGAGGGGTATGGATACATTTTTTCGAGTACCCTCTTTAGCATGTATGCGGTTCACGTAGGGGGAGGATAAATTTTTGTTTTAGGGGGGTGGGGGTGGATCGCGCGCGGATGTTCTCCCGCGAGCCTCAGGGGAAGAGGGGTGTGTGTGGGTGTTGGATACGCTCGAGAGAAGCTATTTATGGATGAATTTATTCACGAGTCACGCGACATTGATCCTAGAAGTTGACATAAGTGTTCTGAGCATTCATTGCAATCACACATGATTAAACAGATACGACGCAGGCGTTATTGATACTGGAGGTTAACAGATGGGTTCTGGGACTGTAGTAATCTTAAAAGGATACCTCCTCTCTCCTCCGCTAAAAGAATGTATCCATTTAATCGCGTCGTCACAACAACCCTATTAGGGAGTTTAGCTATGGCTGAATTTGTTAACACGCAGATGCGACATGCGCTTTAAAGATCCTAACGTTGGGCATCTGCGTGAGATGAGCGATGACGTTTCCAAGTCATTATACTTCACCCTGAGATGATTAATATCATCCTACGATTTCACACACACAATAATATTCAAAGGCTGAGTCATTCAGAGTCACACGCACAATAAGGGAAGGAAGATGTTGGTTAGGAATCCTCTCGTTCCTATGTATAGACCTAAACCCTATAGGTAAAATCATTAGCTTCCATCTACAATCTAAAGATTGCCAATAACCATGTCTGGCGAATACGCAGCTTTCTTGTTAAGTACGGTAGGTTCTAGCGAGGTCGAACCGAGAAAATTGACAGATTTAGAGGTCGGTCGTGGTTACCGTATTACAAGTATAAAAGCGTTGAACACTCGCTTTGATCGGTGAGTCCTCACTGTTTTGGACGGCAAGTACAATGTGTGGTTGCCTAACCGCTTCTCGCTGCTGACTGAGACTCAGGTGGAAGACATTGGCAAGTTGCTGCTCGTATACAAGGGTATCTCCAAGCTTAGCAAGATGGCCACCTTTGAAGGTAAGTGTACATTCAAATTTGCTTGGTTATATAACATGTGTGTAAGGAAGCGTTTTTACGTAATATTTTCTTGTATAGTTTTACCGCTATTTATATAAAATCAAATAAATCAAACATATTATAGTTAAAAAACATACTCTTCATTTTTTAAATGTCCTTATATCGTTTACCGGTCTTAATTATTTAAAAAGGTAATGTTATATCAGAACTAAATGTTATAAAAATAAGATTAAGGCTTTATGGTTTAGACTTCTCTACAAAATTTGAATTGCCCACGTGCTAATATTTTCTTGTATCATAAAAGAAAACAATACCATCTTTATGGTTCAAACTTCTCTAAAATATTCGAATTGCGTGCTAAAATACTAGCTCTTTCAAAAAACTGTCACTCTATAGGAGTCAAATATGAATTAAATGTTAGAAAAAATGAGATTAATTATTTTCTTTTGTATTAATAAATACAACAAAAGCTTTATGTTTCAAACCTCTCTCCAATATTTGAATTGGGTGCTAAGATACTAGCGTTCAAAAAATGTCTTTCTATAGGAGTCAAATATGAATTAAATGTTATAGTAAAATAAGATTAATTATTTTTCTCTTGTATAAAAAACCCATACAATTAAGTCTTTATGGTTCAAACCTCTCTACAGTATTCGAATTGCGTGCTAAGAACTAGTGCTTTCAAAAATGTCACTATAGAAGTCAAATATGAATTAAATATTATAAAAATAACATTAATTATCTTTCTCATAATACGGCTTTTCATTGCCATATAAGTGAAAAAAAGCCTTACGAGAATAATGATATTCGACTTATGGATCATTTCCACTTGACGGGACTTTATCGTGGGAGTGTTAATGCAGGATTAAATATTAATTACAAGAACCAGAACCACTTGAGCGTAGTCATCCATAATGTGCGTTGCTACGACAATTTTTTACTTCTTGAATCGCTTGTCGAACGTAGAAAGACCGATCTGTTCACGGAAGAGAGCGTTCTCGTCAATTCGCGAAAAGTCAAGGTCATAGGAGAGACTATGGGGGGATTCAAAGTGATCAATAAATATATTTGGCACGGGTTTCGAGGAACCATGATTAAACTTATAGACAGTTTCAGCTTTCTATATACGTCTCTAGAGAAATGCGTATCGTACCTCGAACCTTAACAGCTTAACATCATCCGTAAGTGTCATCCTGAGGTATGAATGGTTCAAACGGGTCACTCGTAAAGGGATGCTTCCCTATGAATATAAAGATTCATTCGAGCGACTGAACGATACCTAGTTACCGAGCAAGGATACATTTTACAACGCGCTCACGGATAGTCATATTTCTCAGGAAGACTATGATCATGCATGCGAGTTTTGGTGACTATTCGAATGTAAGACTCGCTGGAAATACTCGAACCTCTACCTTTATACGGATGTGACGCTACTGGCTGACGTCTTTGAGAACTTTTGCGATCTGTGTATGAGGACGTATAGACTCGATCCCGGATGGTCCCTTACTGCTTCTAAAATATTAAATCGTAAATATTTGCAGGTTTTAACTTTCACTGTTCTCTCAATGTTTCGAGGAAGATGAAGTCGTCTCATTTTATCTAGTACGAGTCCCATCTCCACTGACTCGTTTCAGATATAGACGTAGCGATATCGTCTCGTCTTTAAAATTGACGATATCCCTTCGTTCATCGAAAAGACGTCGTATATTACTCATTTCGTTACCGGAAGGTAAATTATATTGTTTGGTGGTTCCCCTACCTTATAGCCAGGCGGGATGGTCATGCTTAACTCGTGCAAGGTATGACTCGGTCCTCCGTTGACATAATCTCTGCTAGCGAGACTGTATTTTACGTAGATTACGTTCACGTGAAGTATATTCATGGTATTGGTGGATTTGTGCGTCCTACCCGCAGGAAGAATGACAAAGTCGAACCCCAGCCGGTATGCGAATGTACCAGGTCAGGTAAAGTCAATCACTCTATTGCAAGTGGTGTAACTCTTTAAAAGTGCTAGGGTCGCCGATGATCGAGAGCTTCACGGCAGTCGAAACTTTTCTTCGCGAGAATAGGTCTAAAGCCTCAAGTTCATAGGTGTCCGGAGGGACGGTATACTCTTTACTGTCACAATATAATTCATTATTACGTTCGTCGATGTTCGGTATGGAATAGAACTTTGCCAGATTGATAATTCACATGAACCATTCTTCTTCGCGATTCCCCTCCCCAAGCAGAATATGTCAGAAGTAATTCTCCGTCAGATTCGAACTCTGACCCGTCAGTGTAAGCGTCATAGTCATATTTAGTAAGATCGATCGTCAGCGCGAGTATTTAAGGAAAGCTAGACAAAGATGACTGCAAAAAACTGTTTCGTACTCTTGGTACCACGTATGATTGATTATAGCGGATAGGTATTCCCTTGAGATATCGAACTAGTTAGAGCGGCTGTCTTAGATAAGCAAAACTGTCAAAGTATTCCGCCCGCTCCCCATTTTTATTATATGCCACCCAATGAATGCCCTCACAAATATCGATATTGATGAAGGCGCTCTCTATCTTCCAAGGTTGGCCGCTAGGTAAAGTGTCCTTTGCAAATACTCCCTAAAGAAGGAGATTTTTAACTCTTTAGCGTACTTGCGCAGATCCTTTTTGGTAAGGGACCGTTTAGGTAGTCATTTCTTCGAGTAAGGTCTTAGATACATCCTTTTCCCCATGGTGATAGACTCTAGCGTACGATTATGTCTCTAAGCCTCTTTCAATTGTTTCGTATTCGACTGTATGCTTTGTACAGCCTTCGTGATTCCCGTGGCTCCTCCAGTGACGTCTCCAAGCGTGGCGAACAAAGGTAATATAGGTAGGATTCCGCCCTTCTCCTTCTTCTGGCGGGTGATCGTGGTACACCATTTATTAGCATGCCATTGATGACGATGACCTTTCTTAATCAGACCGGACCTCATCTTGACTTTAGCTTTCATCGTGCTGGCTAAAGCCCATGCGGCAGCTTTCTCACCTAACTTCAAGTCAGGTACGAGTACTCTTTTCCGCGCTTTCTCAGTAAGTTCGCGATCTGTGGTATGACGTTCCGAAAGATATTTCTCCTTGGAGTAGGTGATATCGTGTTCCTTACAGTACAACCTAACTCGTTGACTGTGGAATCACCTTGTTTCATTCGTTTTTCCAACTCGATTCCTGGTCCACAGTACTGGTATCCAGGTATATGCACCTCAAACAGTAGATTATTGAGTATCTTATTCAGCAAACCGCCTTCCTTTTTTTGCTTAATGACACGTACTGATTCGTATTTATATATGCGCGTACATTATATAGTTGTACTAGTTGGCATGCGGCTCGAGAAACAAACAGCTTCTTTAACTATACGTGACAACGATAACGATGTGGGTAGAGCCTTACCTCAGAGACACGGTACGCTGTTAATCGATAATATCCGTTGCATCATGAGGACCTTTGAATTGCGGTAAAATCATTGCTATGATCAGTCTTCTGGAAGAACTAAACGGCCTACGCTTCAAGAACGTGTAAGTCTACTTTAAATCGTTTTACCAGCCCAAGTATCAACGTTTATCAAAGGTTCTCTCGTTCGTTGAAGGCATGGTTTATTTCCCTTATGCTGACAACGCGGTGACTATCCCACCGTCTGAGGCTAAACTCGTTTCTGTATTCATTTTTGACGACGTCGCTTGTGATAAACTGTTTAAAATATAGGCTTATTTTAGTATGGGAATACATAAGTCTATAGACTGTTTCTATCTTTTCAGACGTAACCACGCATCCCGAAACAAATGTTAAGAGATAACGTCAACCTTCTCATCCGTTTCAGAATGGACGATACGAACATTAGACACGTCTATTATGATCACGTGAATACGGATATGACCTTCCAAAAGTTTAAGGAAATGTGCTCGCTGTGTTGAATAAAAAACAAGAACGATTTTAGTTTTGAGCAAAAATCATGAGATTGATAAAGGACGATATTGCTATGGGTTCGATACCTTTATCTTGCCCAATTGACCTGAACACATACTCAGTACGCGATAAGACATCATGTCGCGCCCATATATAAATTAGGACATAGTCTTTACAAGTATAAATCTATCGTTGAGACGGAAGTAAATCTGACTCTAGCCTTTCAAGGGTATTACGTTGCTAGAGCGAAGAAGATCGTCAACGTCGAGACGCCTATCACATCTAAGGATGCCTGTAACAATTCTTAAGTTGATAGGATGGACGCGAGATATAGTAACAAGCAGATACTCGTTATCAACGCGGCCAAGTACACCAACTTTGAGAAGAGTAGCCGTCAATGTATGGATGTAGGAAACAGTCTCGTCGTCATGAAGATTGTCTCAACAAGAATAAAACGGCGCTAGATACTTTAGGTCCAAAGTTGATAAAGCTAGAGGATTCTTTCACGATACAACAAACCATTTACACTGAATTGAACGATATGATGGCGAGAGGAATACTATCTATATACGAGATAGATGCCGATCGGCTTTACGATGCGGGTGGCTTAGGTTTTCAAAACATAGTAATGCCCTCACTACCCTCAGAGTCACCATCTAAATCTTATGTAGACTCTATGGTTAACCGTGGTTTAGTCTTCATCCACTCAAAACCTACGAGTAAAGACGCGAAATATTTCGAATTGTGGTTATAAGTTAAAAAGAGTAGGGGTAGTTTCAATGATGGTCATGAACTTGAAAGGCATTATTTTATTTTCGAATCTTAAACGTATCAATGGCGCTCTTTTCGAGGGGTCCAAAGACGACTCTATATCTTTCATGCCGGAAAAATGTTCGACGACACCTCAGATTTTACACGTCGAATTAGGTCTTACTTACGTTTGTATGCAATGAACCGTTTCTTCATCATAAGAAACATTCGCAACTTGCACCATGTCAACGAAGGTTACGCAGGATATCATAAATGTGAGTAAGATTATTAAACAAAAGTATAAGCATTCACGCGATGCTCGACACGAGTTTGAGTACGCCACGAAGGAAACCTTCAAGCCTATCACTGATCCTCCAAACAAGATGGCGAAGGCGCTCACCAAACCCGAACCAAAGGGAGAGGGGTAAGTTTAACCTGAGAGATTCCAGAACACACATCTATTTGTAACTTATATTTATTCGTCTCAAGCACATTCTAATAAGACCTACGTCGTTCGTCATTAGGGTAACTCGACTAAGCTCTGAGATACTCGTATCGTATTCGATGAGAGTGGTGGTACAGTACTTCTTAACAAAATGATGGCACCGTATACCCGAGGGCTATTAGAATTAATCTTCAGAAGATCACCACACATTACACCAAGGAGGGTCTGAATGTATACAAGTCTATGCTCGAAGAAACGAACGAGCATCGGTTGAGAAACGACCCGTACGCACGTATGCACACAGGATCAAAGTATTCACTAATCATAAAACCCATGTTATAGGAGGATCTCGAGGGTGATGGCTTATACAATATGGACGCAGGAAGAGTAATCGATTGTATCTGTATAAAAAATTCATTCCATCCATATTTATATCATAATCACATCTACCGTCAAGTGGGAGATTGCGCGTGAACCTCATCAGTTTCCCCCGAAGACATGTTAGCATACGATGGTTGAACGAACTCCTTCAGGCAGATCTGGTGGAGATGATATCCTACTCCAGTTAAAATAATGGATTCAAGTAACTTCTCATCATCATCATCATCGACGTGTATTCCAAAAGGGTTTGAGCTACACCTGTCAAGGCTAAGACGGGGAAGAATGTCAGCGCCGCAATTACTCTCCTCCTCGACAAGGTGACTGAGAAATGTTTACCTTCCGTACGTCATCTTCAAACGGATAATAAGCACAGAGTTTTACAATGCTGAATTCAAACACTCATGTCAAAAAAGAGGATCAATCACTATTTGACGTTCAGCAACGTCTAAGCTTGTGTCGTTGAACGATGTAATCGTACCCTCAAGAATATGATGTGGAGGAGGTTCACGGCCAAAGGTTCAGTTCGATGTAACGATATGAGCGATTCGTTACTGGGTGGTACACTCGATCATATAGATGAAGCCTATAGACGTCAAGGATGACAAACTTTTACGTACAGTCTATACACGTCTCAATATCTTGGATTCTACACTGAACATATTTAAAGTAGCTGATATAATTCGTATCAGTAAGTATAAGGACGTTTTTGAAAAAGGTTATACTGCAAACTAGTCAACTGAACTGTTTAAAATACGTAACGTCGTCGATACAAATCCTAGGACCTTTCTACTTGAAGATATGAAAGGTAAGCCTACCGCGCGAGGATTATATGTTAAGTAGCTCATAAAGACTACGTATCCCGATGTTTACCTTGTAGAGAAGATAATCAGACGTTCCGGAGATAGAGTATACGTCAAATGGTTAGGGTTTGATTCAACGCACAATTCGTTGATCGATGTGAAGGATATAGTGTAGAAGAGGGGAGGGTGAACCATTTCTCCAGCAGGGTTTCTCCCCCTCCATCCTGAACCTTACACATGAGTGCGGGCAGAGAGCCGCAACGGAAGCTAAGAATATTATATCGCGGAGGTTGACAAGGGCTACAGTGAGCGCTGCGATTCCTCCATACACTGGCTTGGACGTCATAACCCCGGCATGTTGGAAGCGAGCCAGTATATTGAGAGCTGTTCTACATCCTGTTCCATCTACAAGTTCAAAGAAGAGGACGAGCAATAGATTTTCCATAATCAGAAGGCGGAAGACGCCTTGTGCACAATGTTAGACCAGATCGAGAGCGAGGAGTACGATCGGGCCAAATGTCTCGCCAAACTAAAAAATTCCCGGACCTACAACGTTCGTTTACTAGAAGGAGATGAAGAGGTTAGTAAAGTGGAAGACGAGATTAACATTATCGCACTAAACTATGTGGGAAGAGTCCGTCTTCTAGGTAAAAAAATTGTTGCGACGTATAAGCGTCTCTTTAACGTTTCACAGCGAGGCCTGATATATCCAAGCAATGACACGTACGAGTTATTCAAGTGGTGAAGCGTGTGCAGACTCTACGTCATCAAGCTAGACTGAGTCAGTCTTTGGCGCGAGTAATATCTAGACGATGACACGTCAAGGGGTGAAGCGTATTTGATGACTGAAGACTATGTATTCCGAGATAAAGAGATGTTTATAATCATTGTATGGAAGATATGTATGTATTGTTAGACGATGATACGTCATGTTATGAAGCGTATGTGTTAACTGGAAACTATATTTTTCTGAGAGAAAGAAATTTTTTTATAATAATTGTTCTGAAGATATGTGTTGACTGAAAGACGATATTTCCTGAGAGAAAGAGATTTTTATAATCATTGTACGGAATATATGTATGTATTGTTGTAATCTTAAGAATATACGTGTTAAAAAGAAGCTATACTATTTATTTAACCTTAGTTCCTAAGTTAATGGTACCAGTGAGAAAGATTAAAGAAAGAGAAAAGCAATACTTAGAGTTAGGATGGTATCTTTTTAAGACTATATCCCAAGAGAAAGAAAGTTTATAATAATCATTGTACGGAAGATATGTACGTTTTGTTAAGAATAATAATATGCGCATTAAAATAAGCTATACTATTTAAACTTAGTCCTGAGTTCATGATCCCCGTAAGAAATATGAAAGAGAGAGAAATCCAGTGCTCGGAGTTAGGATAGATAAAGGAGGTTATTAAATGTATGCATCCTTTTAAGACTACATAGGCAGAGGGAGGCCTATCCTCGAAAACACCTGCGCCCTCCTCCCCCCTCCCCCCGAGCCTCGTGGGAGAACATACGCGTGCGAGCCGCCCCCACACTCCCTACAACCAAAATGCATCCTCTCCCTACGTGAACAGATTCGAACCACCCCCTGAAAACGCCACCACCCTCAATAAGGAGGCAAAAAAACAAACAGGCCTGGAGAAACCATTGGTCTCCCGAAATCGATCGATAAAAATTAATCCATACCCCTCTAACCCCGGAGATACCCCTGTCCTGAAAACCGCATACATGCTAAAAGAGGTACTAGAAAAAAATAATCCATACCCCTCTACCCCGTTAAGATACCACGGTCCTGAAACCCCCTAAATAGTCTTACTGACTACATCACATTTTGTACTACTATATCATACTAATATTATAAAGAGGAAAGATTTGATTTTTTGTTTGTTTGTTTGAAATGAATAGGCTCCGAAACTACTGGACCGATTTAAAAAATTATTTCACCGTTGGCAAGCTACACTATTCCCGAGTGACATAGGCTATGTTTCATTTTCAAAAAAATTAGGGATGCTTACTAAAACTTGAATAATCTAACCCAAGGTGTAAAAAAATAAACAAAAAACTTCCTTCAATCGCGTGCGCTGCGAAAACTATTAATGATAGAACAAAATGATGTATTACAATTTTTCAGGACACATCACTATCTATAAAAATTGTCGCGACAGCATGTCTATATCTTTTATAGTTACGTCACAATAAGCGTCCTTTTATTTAAAAAAAATTATTAAAATACCACCGCTAGAAAAGGCTCTTTATTCGTACCTAGGTATTGATCGTTATCAAAATNAGCGCCATCCTACAGTCTTACAGTTAGCTGTCCACTTAGAAAATGGGCAAAGGGTGTATTTCACCGCAGAAACGGCTGAACAAGTGGCCCGAAATCCACGCAAAACAACTTTGCTTGCTTTCTTTGAGCTCTGTAATGAAGATGAATTCGCAAAGACACTGCTATACCACGAAGTCCCGCAATATTTCACATGGGCCAATAATAAGTTTACAAGAAGGAAGCGTGGTGAGAACGTAGTTGGCCATCCAGGAATAAAAAAAGATGCTGCTTTAGGAAGAGTCTATGGTGTTCATCCTTCTCAATCTGAGTGTTTTTATCTTAGGATGTTGCTGCATCACGTACGCGGTCCAACTTCATTCCAGCACTTGAAAACTGTGGACGGAGTTCTCAAAGAGACCTATCAAGCTGCTTGCCGTGCTAGAGGTTTGCTAGAAAACGATGACCATTGGGAAAATACTCTAAGAGAAGCATCGCTTTTGCAATGTCCAATACAACTAAGAGAGTTGTTTGTGGTCATACTTTTATTTTGTCAGCCATCGGAGCCATTCAAATTGTGGGACAGTTTCAAAGATGATTTGTGTGAAGATGTTAGACACAGAATCAGACAGGAAAATCAAGACTTCGCGTTACCATACAATGAGAATATTTATAACGAAGGTTTGATACAAATAGAAAATAGATTGTTGCAATTAAATGACAAAAGTCTAAGTGATTTTGGATTACCTTCTTCAGTTCGTACAGAAAACAATGTTGCAGATACAATGGCACATCACTACGATACAAATGATTTGACCGCTTTCGTCAATGAAAACCTACCAAAATTAGTCCCAGATCAAAAACATGCTTTTGAGACTATAGTCGACAGCGTGAATAATGACAAACGAAAAATATTTTTCTTGGATGCGCCAGGGGGAACAGGAAAGACGTTTCTTGCTAATTTGATACTTGCTAAGGTCAGAGAATCAGGGAAGATAGCAATAGCAGTTGCTTCCTCCGGAATTGCTGCAACTCTCTTGAGAGGTGGCAAAACTGCTCATTCTACTTTTAAACTTTCGCTATCTGTAAATCTTGAGCAACAATCTACATGTTCTATCCGCAAAAACGGGCCTCTAGGTAAATTACTACAAGACACCTCATTAGTTATGTGGGACGAATGCACGATGAGCCATAGAGCACATATAGAGGCCGTGAACAGAACCTTAAAAGACCTCAGGAACTCCTCTGCAGTCATGGGCGGGATTACTTTTGTATTTGCTGGAGATTTCCGACAGACTCTCCCCGTTATTAACAGAGGTACGCGAGCAGATATCATCAAAGCATGCTTGAAATCGTCTCCCTTATGGACTTCGATTGAAACATTAAAATTAAGGACGAATATGAGAGCTCATCTTCATGGAAGTGACAGTGATTTCCCACAACAACTGCTAAAACTTGGTGAAGGAATTTTCCCTGCTCCAAATTTAAGCGGATATAGTGACATTATTCTGGATGAGTATCTAGGCCAAATACTCCATGATTTGGAAAATTTAATAGATGCAGTATACCCTGATATCGAGAATTTGCACGAAAAGGACTTTCATTGGTTGTGCTCTAGGGCAATAGTATCAGTAAAGAATGATACTGTCAACGAAATAAACAATCTTATCGTTCAAAAAGTCAGCGGTCAGATAAAAAAATACAAGTCGATAGACACTGTAACTAATATTGAAGATACAGTTCATTATCCACAGGAATTTTTGAATTCCTTGAACCCTTCTGGATTACCACCACACGAACTGACGTTAAAAATTGGAATTCCAATCATGCTTTTGAGAAATTTAAGCCCTCCAAGCATGTGCAATGGGACGAGGTTGCTTATTAAGGAGTTAAAGGAAAATTTAATTGTAGCGACTATTATGACCGGTCCAGCAGCTGGTCAACTAGCTCATATACCGAGGATACCGATGATCCCAAGTGATTTGCCAATCCCATTTAAACGGCTTCAATTTCCGGTAAAAACATCTTTCGCATTAACAATTAACAAGTCCCAAGGTCAAACCTTCGAATTAGTTGGGATCGATCTGCGAAATAAATGTTTTACTCATGGTCAATTATACGTTGGCCTATCGCGGGTTGGAGCCCCTGAAAATCAATTTATTTTGCTGCCACAAAATAAAACCACATCAAATATTGTTTACAGGGAGGCTCTTACTCAATAAATTAAATGGCTTTTGTTTTGCGGTTATGACCTTTTAACAATTAGTATAAGTATAAATAAAAAAAATATTGAAAAATGACAAAAAAAAAGTGAAAAATAATATATAAAAAAATAAATAAAATAAAATATAAAAAAACAATGTAAATACAAAAAAAAGTTTAAGAAAATATATTCACAAAAAAAAAATTAATATCTTAGTTTTTTGTTTTCAATGAATGTTATTTTTTTAGAAACTCACTGTAAAACATTGTGTATTTTCTTTTATTATATTATTATGCCCGTGCGAAGCCGGGATGGGCTGCTAGTATTACAATATATTCACTAAAACTCCAGGACAACCATCTTAACGTTCCCTCCGACCCTGCCTCTTCATCCTGACAACTTGCCCAGGGGGAATAGAAGACACACGTAACATGTATACAATGCATAAAACAGTCATAACATATTAAGTAATAGAGCAGTAGCCCCATGGCTTCTTTGGTGCTGACTGACAGCTCACAGCTGATAGCTAGAAGCTTTGAAAAGTTACCAGATCAAATTATGTATCCCTACGCCGAACCACATGAACTGCAAAAACATGTGTCTATCAGCTGTCACTTCTGACAGTCAAAATTTAAGTATATACCTAAATGTTGACTGTCAGAAGTCAGCTGTGAGCTGTATAAGCAATAAATTATGTATGAAAACATTGGCACAGTACATAATTTAGTATTTAATATGTTATGACCGCTTTATATACTGTACTTTCACATATTACATAATTCAATTTTATTTATATAAAATATATTTTATTCCAATTATAACTGAATTATATTTTCCTAACTGTTCATATCATTGCATTCCTTATAAAAGTATTAAAATGTTCGTCAAAATAAAAAGGCTGAAAAATAGTTATTTGTAAATTATTTCCCAAATAAGTATTTTGTGTAGAACGGGTTTGGATCAGTTTTGTTGAAAATAATTATAATTTATCGTTCAAACAATTTCACTTTTCGAGCATAGTTTTAAAATTTGTTTACATAAAAAGTAATAAATTAAGTCTACTATTAAATTGTACTAACTGAGTTAATCACACACACACACACACACACACACACACACACACACACACACACACACACACACACACACACACACACACACACACACAGAAGCTATCAATAAGATAACTTTTTTATGATATAATTTAATATAAAATGTTTGCACACACTCAAATTCAAAACAATCCCATTACTTCTAAAATAAAGAAAAAGAGACGCTACGCTACATTATTTTTATTCTTTGATTTTTTTTGTTACTCCTCTTTTCCTCCAAAGTGTGTTAAAATTCTCGCAAACACTAAAGGAGTGGGGGTCTACCCCCTTTTCCTTCTTCCCTTCTTTCTCCAATGAATTATTCCTCTCTCTTACATTTATCTTCTCGTCACAAAGGCCGTGGTACACTCTGATTCATAAAACTATAGAAACCCATACAAATAAATGTTATGACACAATCTCATACACTTTCTCATTTGTGTACTTAACGTAGATTTTAAAAAAAAACTACCCTTAAACTACCCTTAAATAAGCTTTCCTCATAAAAACAAACACATAATCTTGTTAATCGCAATAAACACTCTTTATATATAGACTAATCCAAATCCTTTAAATATTTATAACAAAGTTCAAATTAAAAAAAAAAGTTATATGTAGACTATTCTAAAATAATTCTTAATTTGTAAACATAAAAAGTATTCTTATTTCTCATGAAAAACTATTACCATATACTTATTTTGAATTCAATATTAAAAGCTAATTTCAAAAAATATCAAATTTTCTCTAATTTGTCGTAAGCAAATCACCTTTAAATTAATTTATTTTGTAAAAATTTATTTATGATGTAAAATAGTCCCTCGATACCAATTCTGGACAAAATATTTGACACAATTTAAAGACTGTAAACATTTTTTTTTAGAAAAACAAATACAAATATAATTGTTTATAATATAAAAAGCTTAGCAAAAATACCCATTTTGAAATAAATCGCTAAGGCAATCTCTTAAAATATTCAAATTAAAAAAAGTAATAAGTTAACTACCCCTAAACGAATGTTCTCCTCAAAAACCAGCAAAGACTACAGTTTTATATGTAATGTTAAACACCTCCAAATAAAAAGAGAATCGTTAAAACCATTTTTAAGCTAATTAAAAGCTTCTAAAGTCATTCATCAGTAATCTGCCCTTTAACGAATGTTAATTCAAAAACCTATACAGGGTTATTTGGTAGATCAACGCTCCCTAGGTATTCGTTTTAAATACAATCGTTAGAGCCATTTTTGAAAAATTTGGAATAAAAAAATTATTCATGAGTAAACTACCCTTAATTTTAAAGCTAGGGCCAAAATAAAAAATGTATCCTGAGGTATTGTCCCATAACATATAGATATCAAGCTTGAACAAAATCTATCAAACTGTTTCATATTTGTGGACAGAGAAAGACGTGGGGGTCAGACAGAATTGGGTTATGACACACAAAACGTAAAGATTCATCATAATCTCGAGGAAGAAAACTTTCACGATTACAATACTTTCTCTTGTTATTAGAAAGTAAAGATGAATGAGTGAACCTGTCCTAGTGACCTGCATATTTACACTATTTTAAGAATTATAATAGATATTTTGAAAATTGAAAAATGACACCTTTACACGGTCATCGAACCCGTGACCTTTGGTTTAGATACCAGTGTCCAGGTGCGATTTTTAATTTTTCAGAATATGATATCTAAATGCGAGTAAATGCTCACTAGAACAAATATAATAACTTTGGTCATTGTAATAGAGCTTACTACTTTATAAATATGTGTTAAAAACTTGTATGAATTGAAAACTGTAAGGAAAGTATAGGGACTAGATGAATTGTTGGTGATTGTGTGAAAAATCTAAAAAAACAAAAAAAAAACTTTGTAAATCTTGTTTTTTTTTCAAACAACGCAGGATGGGTCCATTTTACAAAGAAAATTCAATAGTCCGTGAAACAATACTTGGTACTGGAATAATTATCGCTTCATCTAATTTTTTTATAATGTTAAAAAAGACAGATTTTAATTATTATATCTCATAATATTTGTATTGTGTTGTGTCAATAATTTTATAATATTTCATAGTTTAAAAAAATGTTTATATATGCAAATTAAATTTACAAGCACTGTATAAAATATGAAATGTCCTGCCTTTATTTAGTTTTGCAGTCTTCGTTTATTTTATTTTAGTGTGTCCATGTATGTACAATTATGCGAAGAGCTCTGTGTTAAATATATAATATTGTTTTCGACAAACTATAAATTAGTTCAAATTATTATATTAATAGCACGTAAGTTTAAGAAAAGTCGCTTGCATTAGCTTAGTCCAAATAAAGACGACATTTTTATGTTTTAGCTAATTCTTTTTATAAAACAATAATTAACTTGTCATATTAGTTTTATGTTCGAAGAGATACATTTTGAATGAATAAATAAATAGATGAAGGATTAAAAATATTTTAGACCTCGAGCTCTTTTTTTTCTTCTTCAAACGATGCAAGAGCGCGTCCATTTTTCCGAAGAAGATGTTACCTAGCCCTTAGGGTGACGCACAACAAGTTCCTCTTCAAGTGACGCATAGCCTTCGACCGATCTTATGGGCGCTGGCAGTAAATCGACGCTGCTGTCACTTACAGAGCATCGAGGCGCCCTTACGTCCTCCCTCCCCCCATTTCCAGCTCCCCTGACCAGGGTCTCCTACTACAACCTTGTAAATATACTTCAGTAGAGGGAGGGGTCGAACCCCATTCCTACCTCTCGCTCTCTCGGGTGAAGTTTCCGTCATTTTTATTGGTAAATTTCAAGAACACTTCGATTAAGCCGGGTCCACACATATCCTCGCATTGTACCCCTGTCGTGATCACGGGTGATGGGAAACTTCTGTTGAACGGCGGGGAGGGGGTACAGGGGGGCAAAATGATGTTATTTCCATTCTAGGCTTTGCTTGGTTACGAGTATATAATTATGTATGTGGTGTATATATAAATATATAAAATAATGTATATATCTACGTTTATAAGATAGTTTAAAAAAGAGGCTGAAGAAAAGTAAAAATAAATAAAGAAAATGTCTTGCTCCCAGCCCTATAAAAGCTAACCAATAAGATTAACATTTAATGAAAAATATAATTGTGCAGTCATCACTATTTCAGTCTGATTTTCTCTATTTGATATAATTATTCATTGTTTCAATAGAGTCATAGTAATTTGAGTGATCAAAACATCGCAACTTGCTTGAATTAAAGGTTTGCTTGTTTTTAGCACCGTGGCTTACTACCAAGGTTAGACTTATTTCCCTTTCTCCCACGTAACTACAAAACAATATATTAGGAACTCATTGGACTCACGTGGGGATATTAAGAAATACTAAGCCGTGCAAATAAAGGATGAGACTAATCGAATTTTTTCAATGTCATCGGTCGTGAGAATCTTGATTAAATTGTTGCACAACTTTTCCTAAGGCTTAGCAATAGATTAGGGTGGGGGTGGGGGATTTGACCCCACCCCCACCACCAGCGCTTATGTTGACAATATGATGATTAATTTTTTGACTACATATGAACTGGGCTTTCGAACAATTTGTAGAGTTCCGATGAATTGTTTTTGACCTTGTAGTCTGGCAAACATTACCAAATATATATGTTCAAAAATACACCTTTTTATCAAGGAGTAATATATTTGGGGTGTGATGGTATTTTAAATATACTACCTATTAAATTAGAATTTACGTTTGTTATTTAAAATAATATCAATGCAATCGCCTTTTTTTTCACCAGCCTGGATAATTGAGAGTATTTTTGTGACTTAATACAAACATATTCCAACTAAATATTATTACGGGATAGAAATTCTGGCCCACAATATTTCTATGAATAGTTAGTATTTAATTACAATATACTCTCGATTATCCAGGTGAGAGCGTGAATATTCCAGGTGTCAGCGCATTCTAGGCTAGAAACAAAGAAACCATTTTGAATAGTTGCATTTATTACCGTTGTCACACAATACCAGTAAACTAATGCAAGTTAAGAAATTGTCCATCGTTCTTATAACAGGCGATGGTGGTGTAATGGTGAGCATAGTTGCCTTCCAAGCAGTTGATCCGGGTTCGATTCCCGGCCATCGCACTTTTTCGTTCAATTAAATACTTCTTTTATTTAGTTGTTTCTTTTCGACACATAACATGAGATAATGGTTAATAATAGTGCACAGTTCCGAGTTTATACTGAAAGAATAACAATCAATTACGCTGTTTTAGGAATAAGCAAGATTGAGTTTTAGAAGAAGTATACACGCATTTGAATCTTGAGAGAGTGGAAAAACATTTAGAAAAAAACTGGCCTAAGTACACCTGAGGGGAAGTCGAACCCCTACCTCCCCGTCAAAGGTAGTCCAGTCCAACACGAGAGTAATGCCTTAGACTGTTCTACCACCATTGATTACTTTATATCTTGTGAATGTGAGGAATGCCAGGCCTCCACTGTGGTTCGGATTCCACGTTAAACTGTAGGTCCTCCATTTCATCTCACAATCGCCCTACCATTACACATTAGCGTAAGTGCGTATAACCCGAACGGGTAGTAAGACGCGGTGCTAATAATAATAATAATAATAATAATAATTACTTTATTAGCGTATCTACCTACTGAGATGTGGATCCTGGGTTCGATTCCCGGCACAACCGTAAAATTTATAATTAGATACATTTAAACTACCCCTTTCACAGTGATGAATTAACGGCTGGGGGTTGGGTGTTTTTTATGTTCTAGATTTAATTTAGTTTATATATCATGTGTTGATATAATCACTTGGTTGAGAAAGTGAACTTTATTTCCAATATGTTTACATATATATTAAAAAACAAATTAACAGATCTAAACCTCCCGAAAAATGAAAAGTATTGATTGTTAATATTTTATTTCTTGGAAGCTATAGAAGCAATAGTAGAATTTGATTATTTTCAAAATTGTTCAACATAGTATAGTAGTTGAAACAATAAAAAAGCTATTCGCTTCAATGGCCGAATGGCTTAAGGCATCTCTTTTGTGTTAGACGGGTCTGATCAGTGCTCGAATCCCGATCAGGTCTGCTGAGGGTAGTTTTCTTAAATATTTTCCCACTATTCTTCCACGCAACTACGGGTAAATTACCTCTAAAATGCTTCCTTCCTCATATCCACTCCATTATAGTAATTATCATTTATGCATAACCTGAACAGGTAGTAATATTAGTTGATATATATAACAAAGGTATTTTTTTAGTACAAATCAATTGCAGTAATTAGAAAATATTTTTTGACAGATTTTCTTAACTAACAATATGCTCATATCATATGAAAGTATATTCATTGCACACCCATAACACTGCGCTTCGGCGTAGTTCCACTAGGTGTGCAATATTCTCCCTCAAGTGTGTGTATTCTTACCGTTATATGTCAATAAAATGAGCTCAACTGCTTAAATAACTTTCTCAACTCACATAAAAACTTATGTTTTTATGAAATAGCAGATCGAGATTTACGTGTTTATAAAAATTGAATTCGATTTAACTTCCATCTTTATGTCAAAAAAACGTAAAAAAAAAAAAATGGTTTGCCCTTTGTAATTTCCCGTTGGTTGTGTAGCTACGCACATATGTAAACACACTACAGGTCGCAAATCACAGTAAACCGAACAAAATATCTGTATATTCACTTCGTTTATTATCAGAATAGATCACAATTGAAATTAATTGCTGGCATCCCCATCGTTACAAAGAATTTAAAAAAACTTAATAGTTTTTCCATTTTTATCACAATATCTGGATGATTTTGTATCATAATCTACGATAAATCATTTCAAAGATATGTTTTTATTTTTCTGAAATTTGTTTTGTCGACAGGTCCACACACATAAACACACACACACACACACAAAGTAGAAACATCATTTCTCGTCAAATAAGAATTTTATTTGGTTAAAATTTTAAGTCGATTGAACTTTATTTTTCAAGTCAAAATTGATTTTCCCTCAAATTTATTTGTTATTGTTTTGGTTGTCACTTGTCAACAGGATTTCTTAAGACAAACTCCCATTTCCTTATAACTACATAAAAACAGTTTAACAACAGAATAATGTTTTGCATAAATATAATTCGTAGTTTTAAACACAACAAAAAGAGTTGTACACTTTTAATTATGAACTGTATTTAATATTTTAACTCTGAATTTCATCAATTATTATTTATATAGTAATACGCCTATCATTTTAAAGGTGAGTGGGGGGGGTGGGGTTGAACCCCCTCTACCCCTTCTCCCAAAATCTCCTTGGTTACGACTATGCATTGATGCAATCGGGATGTTCTGCCTGTTTGGTTTGATGCGAACCTGTGAAACGAGTTAATCTCGCAAAGGTAGAATGATCCTCTACTCTGCAGTGCCCCCAACCCCCCTGCAACATTCCCGATGACCCAGATACGAGATGTGAGTTCATTCATTCGTAACATCACGAGAAAAACAGAAATTATGGTTTGTCTTGTCATCGTAGTGACAAGGCAGGGAGAAATGGGGTAAAAGAATTAGAAGGAGGGGATGAGGGGCAGCTAGATTGGATAGAACAGTTAAAATAGGAAGGAAGTTTGACACGAATATTTCGGGTAAAACAGAAGAAGCGAATTAAAAAATAAATAATAGATTTTATAGCCAGCATTATTTTCACCTCCTGTTCTAAAGCATTGAACACTAGCCTTGATAAATCACTTGTAAATACTGCTGAATTGAGATATTTTAGTTAGATTTTTTATTTATTCAGTGTTTACAGGCCCGGTATCTTACAAACTTTAAATACGGGCCGTTTCCCCACATAATTTGGACTTAACTTATATAATTACAATATGAAGTTCCTTTTAAACATCACAACACAGATATTTTAGTTAGATATAATTAGCTTCACTATCAACATGCGATGGTGGTGTAATGGTGAGCATAGTTGCCTTCCAAGCAGTTGATCCGGGTTCGATTCCCGGCCATCGCATTCTTTTAAAAATAAATTCAACATCTAAACATTCACTGTTTTAATAATTATCTTAAATTTATATCATTTCTGGAGCTACACAATACTAAACAATTCCTTTATTTCTTCTTAATATTTATACTATGACTTTCTATAAACATTCTATCTCAGAATTCGATTCCCACCCATAAAATTCTTTTGTCAAGTAAAATGCTTTGTTAGTATTTTCATTAAGAATCATTGTGGCAGGACTACAGTTTGTCCAATACTATTTAAAACTAATTTAATACATAACTATTGTTTAAGCATATCTAGCTCGCTAAAATAGACTTTAATGTTACCTAGGAGGCCGAGGTTTGAATCATGGCCGAGCTAATTGGATTTTTTTTAAATTAATACTGTTGGACTCTCACCCTCTCTCTAGAGGAGTGCTTGTACATTTTATCTTTAACTATATTACCTATTTTCAGAATTCATGGCAACATTTTAAATTGTAGTTTTAATCGGAAGGTGCCTTAACCGACAGCTAGAAAAGCTAGTGCGGTCCGATTTTTATAGGAAGAAATCTAGTATTAGATTTACTTTCATGTATTCATACGTCTATTCCTGTGATCTTTAGCTGTAATTTCTAATATATATTATCAATAAATATAAAATAACATTAATAATATAATAAAATACTATCAATTTTGGAAATATATTTGTATTTTCTAAAAGGCTCTTCCTATAAAAAGCCAGAACAAAGGAATGCTTGTTTGAATAAGTATAACTTAAGCTTTATGTAATAAGATGCTCCAATGTAGGCCTAGTTATGAATAAAATGTTAAAACCACGACTTCATTGCCAACCCCCCCCCCCCCCTTTTTCACTTTAATTAAAATCACATAGGCCCCGGTGTCGAAAAAAACCCAGNTTGCAAGAAAAAAAGAGAAACTAAAAAAAACTTGCAATATCGTGGTAGACAGAAACTTTTTTAAAATCAATATGGGGTCGATGCGTACGTTGTTTGTTCAGTTCCTCCCTTTAGTTTTTTTTACTTTATTTCTCGTTTATAACTATCGAAACTCTCACCGACATTTTATGTGAGTTTTGAGCAGTAGTTTTCTTTTCTTCAAAAAATTGTTGGTTCAATCTGAGGCTTACTCAATCTTTGTTCGCTTTTTTTTAGTCCGCGTTCTTTTCCTCCAGTGTAACCAACTTAATCATTTTATCACTAGATCCTTTTAAAAATTGTAACGATTTCCTTTTCTTTTTTTTTCTCATCGCGTCCCACTATTTGTTCGGTTTATACGCATATGTACTAATTACTCTAATGTGTTAAGAATGAATAAGATTAAATTTATAGTAAGTTTACCCACATTTTCGTAGAAGTAAAATGGAAAACCAGTTTGTAAAAACCACCTTCAAAACACCCGACAGGGATTTGAACTCCAACTTCCCCACCATTGGCAGTCTAGTCTATTGCGAGAGTGATGCCTTAGGCCATTCGACCACCGAAGCGGAGAGCAACATTATTAATAACTAAAATATTTTTTCTCCGTTGCCGTCTGAGGCAATGGGAAACATGACGTTCTTCTTTCGGCAATCCTAGAGGTACCGGGTTTGATTCCAATGTCTAGGGATCATTCTATGACTATAAAAACCCTAAAGTTATCGAGCAAGACATTTTTCAGTGCTTAATGTACCTACAATAACAATGGAAATATCTTAGTTGAAAAGTTTAATTTTATATATTTGTCTATTTGAAAGTAATTTAATTTGATTTTGTGGGATATTACAGTGGTGTAGTTGGCAGCATTGTTTTGACCAGTGAACAGTATCATGATGTGTGAGTCGGGAATGAGGCAGTGGGAGAAAGGTACATGATAGTAGTGGTGACTTGCGATTTGTTGTTTGACAAGACAGATAGTGTGAATGGTAAACTGTCGCGAGAATTTCACAGATTTATTTTTAGTTTAAAAAAAACTTGAATGAGGGAGGGGGCGCGGTTAACTGAATTCTTTTGGCAACATTGGGAACCAGTTTTGTTTGGGCTTACAACGGGAGACTCAGGATTCAAAATGTCATGGTTGAAATTTGTCTTTCTTTAGAAAATATGTAGATATTTCTTCGGTGTATAATGGTCAATGTTAAGCAAATAAATAAGGGGAAATTAGAGTTTTAAATGAGAAGATTAAATTTGGATGCAGTTTATTTTAATCAAATTAAATTTTTGCCTACAACAGAATAGCGCCTCATGTCTGTTAAATGTTAGCTATACTGGTTCGATTTCAAGTTGGATAGTAGTTTTTGTTGTTATAGTCCAAATGTTTTTAAAGAAGATTTTATTGAAAAAAGGGTTCACTTGAGGTTCGTTACTGTGTGATATTAACCCTTAGATCAGCGGTTCCCAACCTTTTTGCGCCGGCGTACCCCTTGCCAGCTCATTTCCATAAATTGTGCCCTTTATATGAGCAAAACGTGTAGTTAAAAGGTTATTGCTTATTTCGGATTTATTTGTTGCAACTGAAAATAAATGGGCTAGTAATGGGCTTAAAAACAATGTAATAATAAGGTGAATAAAGAGTAGATACATGTATATCATTAATTTAATTAATTAATTTATTAATATCTATAAAACTGTTTTATACTTGAAATAGAAATAATTTTCTCAAAGTCAAATATAAAAGAAAATCCGCACCACCCCTCATCATAGCGTTGAGTTAAATTCACAACTTTTGATTTAACATTTGTATTACGCTGCTGGCATATGTAATTTTTCCGCCATTATTCAAATATTTTCGCTTACCCCCAAAAGTCCTTGCACGTACCCCTGTGGGTACTCGTACCCCACGTTGGGAACCGCTGTCTTAGATCATGTTAAGTTTAATAAAAATTAAAGTTAAATTTAAATAACTACTTATTAAAATTAAATTCGCGATGGCCGAGAATCGAACCCGGATCAACTGCTTGGAAGGCAATTATGCTTACCATTACACCACCAACGCCTGATTTTTGTTTAACGATTTCCTTAAATAATTTTATTTGGCTTGTATTTTGTCAAGCAAACAATGTCTACTTAAAAAGGGATGCCTGAACTATTCCAAGTGAAGCACATTGTAGCTTACGTTTATTTAGAAGCAATACACTCTAGAATATAGACCATCTGAGTTAGTTATAAGTAGTGACGGGGTAATGGGGTAAGATATATTACGGGATCCACTTGCAATTAATAAATAAGTGCATATACCGAACGGGTGATAAGACACGGTGATAAAAAGATATATTGTGGGGAAAACCGGATAATTCACTTATAAATAATCAAGGCGGCTATTGCTCTACAGTTTAAATAGGAGTTAAAAAATATTTCACCGACCTCCTCCCCAAATGGAACTTTAATTAATTCACAATAGTTTTTTTTTTTTTACTTGAAGGATAAACTCCCTTCAGATTTTAATAGGTATTTACGAACATTTAAATATATGTTCATGTAGGGCCACTCATAAGTCAGGGATCGGCGCTGGGATTTGTGAAAATGTGTCTTTAAATACATTTCTCCAGAAACAATGCACTAAACAGCTGTCTCTTTTAAAAACGGCTGGTTTTGAAAGTTTTTTTATAAATACCTTTCATTCAAATTGTATTGCTATGCATTTATTTCATCTATTTTCTAAACCTTTGTGTATATAACTTCTAGCTTGCATTCTAATTATTTTGGTTCAACTTTTTTTGAAATATGGATACTTCGTTTTTTTTCAAATTCGAAGGGTAAGGTTTGTTTTAGTGGTTGATAAATGAAGGATTGGAGGAGATCGTTAAACCTGATTAATAAATTGCAATGCACGCTAAGATCTGAAAATAAATGAAGCTAACATTTATTATTATTATTATTATTATTATTATTATTAGCATCGCGTTTTACTACCCGTTCGGACTATACGCACTTACGCTAATGTGTAATGGTAGGGTGATTGTGAAATAAAACGGAAGACCTACAGTTTGACGTGGAATCCGAACCACGTTGGGGGCCTGTCATTCCACACATTCACAAGTTGTTATTAATACACGCCTTGTCAGAGGTGAAGGAAGGGTTTGGCAATCATAGTTAACAGGTCTACAATATAATCTATTCCAAGTTGATCATAAACTTTGAACGATACAGCAACTCAACGCTTGCTATTTACAAAATTCATGTGATTTATTTTCGAATAAGCTACAATTATTGGTTAGACCATGCATGTCAAACTATTAATTGGGTTTGTAACATTTAGAACTTGGAGATTATTTGAGGAAATCTGGCGATCAAGGTTGATATATCAAATTTTTGCTTTTTACTCACCAGAAATTCCTTAAAATTATTAGATTTGCGCACCAAAAAATGTGCAATGCTGTCTGCATACACGTGCGTGAACAATTACTTTCTCGGAAAGGAACAAACACACATGAGAGAACGGCTTACGGACACATTCGTCAGTATTGTGAAAGTGACGTTAACAAAAGATTTGAAATCTAGATCTCCCACTATTTCTGAAAATAAAAAATAATCTAATTTCTGGAGGAAAAAATAGAGCTTAACAGCTTAAATCTTAATTTTTGTATGATCTTAGTTTTCTTTTTGTAACATAGTAAATCCCTGTTAAACTGAGCACCAGTGATGCGGTATTTCGGATAACCCGAATACAAGTAATAAATTATATTTAATTTGACTTAGCTCTCCGCAATTTCGAACTACCAGAGTTCGGTCAAGTAAGGTTTTAGTGTTTTATATATATAATCGTAAACGTTGAATTAGTCAGCGCCTTTAAAGTCGTGTTAATTCTAATTCCTTCAAAGTTTCCCGCTCTTGTAAATTTACATAATCTACTATGAGTCAGTCCATCCATTCTAAATGACCGTAAATGTCGCATCAGCCGAGGGGTGGGGGAGGAAAAGTTGGGAAGGGTATCACCAACGTTCTCTCTAACTTCTCCAAATGTTTCTTCTTTCCACGCCATTCGTTCCAAATGGTGTCCTTAAGACTCCGAGGGGGAGCGGGTAAAGGAACTCGATCACTCTAACGTAACGTTTTCTTCTTTGCCTGGTTCAGGATCATTTGAAGAAAGGGCGGCGATCATTTCCTAAACTGCGTCATTACCGGGCAGAAAGACGCTCCATTACAACTAGATTAGTATACCGATACAGTTGAGGAATAATATAAAAGACGACTTTGTAAGAGCGTAAGTAAACTCAAGGCAATAGTACTATGTTTGGAAACACTGATTCGGCAGGGTTGTAAATCACCTGAAAAACCGGGAAAACAAAGGGCTTTTTTTGTGTCGGAAAAACTGTGGAAAAAACAGAGAATTTTGCAAAATCCAGTAGAAATACTGAAATAACTTATTGGTTGATTTTGGATGCTTGAATGCTTAAAAAAAGTAGGGCTTTCTTTTCTTCAATCTAAGCTGCCCGTAAAAATGTGAATTCCTTTTGGAAATCCTGGAAAATACCGTACAGGGAATTTGGTAGTAAGAAAATAGTGGCAAAACTTTTTTGGCATTTTCATAAATACAATTCTATACTATCGTAACTAAACAGAAGCTTATAGTGTACGTTCTAGATGTGTTATAGCCAGTGTCATGTCGTGAAATGTTGCCAGGGAAATCAGAGTCAGTTGAAACCGTGCTTGTGATGTGTTCTCATTACTTATTAAGACACTCATTGATTAGTTAGGTATCAACGGTAATACATTTCCCATACTCTAATCGGGGACGTGGCCTAAAGTCATTTCGCCTAAAACTTAAGCCAAATGAATTCGTGAAGTTAAGTTTTAAGCCAACTGACTTTTTGTGAAATTAAATTTTAGACCAAATTACATTAAGCAAACAATTTTAGGTAAAAACAACTTTAGACCAACTGACTTTTTAGTGATATACTTTAAGCCAAATTACTTTAGTCCAAATGACTTTAAGCTAACTGACCTGTGATGAATTTAATTTTTAAGCCAAATTATTTTAAGCCAATTGACACTTAGTGAACTTAACAAGGTCACTTTTTTTTTTACCAGGAATCCATTTTAGGTCAAATTACTTTAGGTGGAATTAATTTGTAGGCCAGATGACTTTGGGCCAAATCACTTTAGGCCAACTAACGGGCACTCCTATTATAATGTGAATTATTTACAATAATTGTTTTGGGACAAGTAGGTTAAAATTTTAGAGGAAAATGTACCCACGATTACGTGTAATAAGATTGGGGGGAAATATGATGCTCTATGCTCAGTGTGTTATAGAACTGTTTCACACTGCTGTGAAGTTGTTTAGTAATGCCTCCATGTATAACTACGCTACAACACTGACCCTTGTTTATGAAGGGAGAGTGTAGCCCTTGATATGGTAGAGTACAATACAGAACAGTTACAAAGCAGTCTGTGATATTATGAGGCTAATGTTAGTAGTAGGAGTTTGGGGGATACACGAAGGAAAATTTAAAAAATGTCATTCTGTTCTCCTAGAACAGTGTTTCTCAAAGTGTGGTCCGCGTTGAACTATCAAGTGATCCACAGTATTCCAGGAAGTTTAATAATAATAATGAATTAAATATTACCCGCCTTGGTGGAGCAGTTGGCTAACGCGCTAGTCGTGTTGAGCTCGACTGCTGAGGACGGGGAGAACGAGGTTTGAATCTCGGTCGGGTGAACTAGGGGTGGTTTTTCCTAAATGATTTTCCACTCTCCCTCCACGCAAATGCGGGTTCACTTACTCTAATTAAACCTTCACATTTCCTAATCCATTAGCGTAATTAGTACTTAAAGCGTATAACCCGAACGGGTAGTAAGACGATGTGCTAAATAATAAAAAATTAAATATTGTTACTCACATGAAATACAAACAAGTAAATATCCATAAAAAAAAACCAAGGCGTAAGCCGCCGTTAACGATCGTAGTACAGCACCGGCATTTGTGGATAGAGGGTGTCTTGTGGTCAACACAACTAATAGTCCAGCCGTTAATTTCAGTTTTCTAGACCGGAGCTGTTACTTCTTTATTCTAGTAGCGCCTCATTTGTCCTCACTAGTCTGAGTTTGACCCCTTTCCAGACCCACTGATTCACAGATACATTTTTGCAAGTTCCTGGAATCGTATCCGGGACCTCTGAATCTATAGCCAGGAACTCTGACCACTGCTTTTTTTTTTAGGTAGACACAAGTCAAATAGAAAAGAAAATCTGTACCAACCTTAGGTCAAATAATCTTAACAGTTATTCATAAAAAATTATGAGGTTAGAATTTAAAAATAATCAAAAAAATATTACTTTACTTAATCAATGAATGTGATTATATATTTTTTCAACATTCCATTTAATAAATTAATTTGGATCTTGTATAATTTTATAGCTGCAAAATGGAATTGTCTAAAATTTATATTTTCCCACATAGATTTCAAAAAAACCCTACCCACCTCTTACCCACCTCCTTCCCACGTCCCTACCCCTTTTCATAAGGCGCTGGTGGTCCCACAGTGCGCAAAACTTTGAGAAATACTTTCTTAGAGAACCAGGGAGGTTATGGGATTTAGCGGTAAGGATTAAGGCAGGTGTGTATGGGACGTGAGAGAAGGTAAGTATTCTTGCAGTTTTTATGACAACACTTTTTTGGCCAGAATAGACAAAATATTGCCTCAGTAAAAACATAGATTAATTTTCTTCAAGTGGTGATATCAACATTTGTTGAATATCTGTCATGTGCATAGTGGAATTAGATGATAAACTTTTTAAATGAGAAAAAGTTGTCATCGAATTTCAGGAAACCTTTGACAGATATTCAACAACTGTTGATATCATAATGTGAAGAAAATTAAACATGTTTATAATGGAGATATGTTTTACTTATTTTGACCAAACATTGTTTTAAGTTGTAGCACGGTTGCATTGAGGTATCGAAGTATTAACGCAATCTAAGCAAAATACAGCATTCGTCTAAACTTTAAATCAGTGGTTCCCAATCTATTTCAGATGATGCCCCCCTTGGTGGATCGTCA
>CABFOV010001200.1:84349-94885 GCA_902141375.1 Timema poppense
AGAGAAGCAGGCCTTATATTCCCCCCCCCCCCCCCAAACCATTTTGTTTCCGCCACCCTCTCTTTCAACTGCCACCTCTCCGATATTTTGGGACAAAGGAACGTGGGAAGGTCGGGGAAGTTTTTCAAAAGGAGGTACGTCGTTTATTTTTCGCTGAGCTCTGTTCACAAGGTTCCGAGTTTACGAGGCTGTCGAGTCAGGTGCGAACTTAAGACTAGGAGCCAGTTTCATAGTCGGACTCGGTACGCCTCACGTGTGGTCCTATACTAAATGCAGGGTGACACTGTGATAAATTAAATAACAACCAACAAGATGGTGGGCGCGCGGGCTTGGATAAACTAAAATACGTCGGAGACCACGAACAAAAATAAAGTCTCGTGACCAATGAGGAAAGTGTTGAGATTCCTGGCAAGGCAACACTGTAGTAACCAAATTTATCATAATCAAGTGCCAGAATAACAACCAATAAAGTGCTCACCAACGATGGATTGCATCTGTGGCAAAATGAACTCAATGAACAAGGATAATAAAATATGTCACTTTAACTTTAGTGAATTGTAAGAGGGGTACAATAAATACATTTTTTTTAAATGAAAAATCAATGTGGATTATTATTTTGTAATTATGTTGTTGATATTTCCCAATTCCACCAAAATCGTACCTGTGAGTACTCGTCTATATACAAGTCTAGTATTACAAATAATAAAATATGATATTTTATAAATATCAATGTGTCCTAGATCAAATATTAGTTAATCAATCGAACTACAAAATTTAAAGAAGAAAAATAGTTAATGCAGGTTTATAAAACTTATATATTATTTATTTAAAATAACAAAAGAAAAGAAGTAGTATTTCATTTTCTAATTGCTGATAGCGTGGATGTTATAAGCTATAGCTTTTTGGTTCAATCTTCTCCATTTGTGTGGTCCAAAAATAATATACGTGCCAATTTTGTCGATTTTAATTGATTCATAAAACTTTTAAGTTTTGCACAACGCTTGATGTAATTCACATTCGACTATTCACTGGTGATTACTCTTACTATTTACACAAGTGTAATTTACGTTATTAAAATTATTAATTTAAAATTTTACAATCTTAACAGATATGTATTCACATTCATGGACATTGTTATAAGAAGAAGTTTTTTTTTCCCCAAGGAGATCACATTCATTCCTTGCTAACCTCACATGTAAAAGTTATATTATATGCTATTAACTTACAGGAACAAGGTTTATTACTAATAAGAATACAGAAGGTTAAAATCTTTTAGAACACTTACCTAAACTCATATGAAAATGGCCCACTCCATTCTGGTATTAGGTAAGTGTCACTCTGCATTTAATTGAGTCCTTGATCACTGGGGTGTGCTAGTTGCAGTTATCAATGATAACATCATTTCCAACTGAAACAGCTCACATTCAAACTATTTGTTGTAAAGGGATGGCGGTTCGAACACAATAATTCAGGCAGTGGTGGAGCGTAATCTTTCTTTTTGGTTAGGCTAGGTCAAAGTTTGCCGGTAATAATTTTTTTCACCATGCGTTACCATATTAAATTAAATTAAATTAATTAAAGTTTTGCTGGTTTTAAAAATCACTAGAACTACAAAATTTATAAACAAATCTACAAACAGAAAGAATAAAATAATATAACACAGGTTTTGAATCAAATTTACCAAGTGATGGTATTAGCTGTACAAAAGTTGAGTGCGTTTGTCTCTTAGTGCCAGTTCATGAGTACAACAATATTTTATGTATTATATTAATCTGCCGAATATATGTCTATTTTTTATAGTTATTCATTGTGTTTTTGTACTGAAATTTTGTCTGTGGAATCTGTTTGTGCTGCAATATTTACTGTCCCAAATGCTTTAAGCTTACATGAATTTTCCAAATGGATTGCAGCAAGGCCGTAACCAGCCAATAATTTAATGAGAGGCTTGGTGGGCACATCCCCCAATTGCTGGAGACTAGAAAACATTATAGACAAAAAAAAGTTCTAGAAGCTATTTGAAATGTTTTATATGGCAATATTACACCCTAACTGCTCTAGAAATAATCTGAAGTTCTTTTTATGGCAACATAACACCATAACTGCCGAAGGCTAGA
The DNA here is from genome assembly GCA_902141375.1 of Timema poppense. NCBI lineage: Eukaryota > Metazoa > Arthropoda > Insecta > Phasmatodea > Timematidae > Timema > Timema poppense. Next base: position 86,464 of record CABFOV010001200.1, read on the forward strand.
AAAAAATTGTAAGTATTAAACTCCTGTAGAAGCTCTCTGAAGTGCTTTTTATAATAATAAAACCGCTCCCTAATTTTTACTTGTACCTTAATTTTGATATTGTTTGAAACATAAATAAAGCTGTATATATTTTGTTCATTAAATTTCGGATGGTTTGAACCCTCCAAATCCCCCCAAACTACGGCCTTGAATTGCAGATTCTTCATGTTTTTAATTCTTTTTACTTAAATGTTTAAGATCCTTATAGCCTACCGTTGTCCACAACCCCTCACCACCAATTAATAAACAATAAAAACAAAATAAGCTATGTTTTTTCTTCACTCACAGTTAACCACTTGTTCACCAAAACAAGCATAGGAAAAAGTTATTTTTTTCTTGCCATCCACCCGCATGAATGTAAAATTATTAGGCCAATATATTCCTAACCGTTTAATTTCAAGTTTTTTTTCCAGTTTTAATGAATAAAGCGGAGTTAAAAAAAATCTACTTTATTAATTTTAATTTCACACGTCTTACGTCTTTGGTCTTAACACATACTAAAACACAGGCACATACACGCAAAAATAAAATATAGACCATCTTTAAAATTGTATAGAGGACCCGTTTAGACTGGCCCTATTCGCTAGTGCAAAGCTCACACCGGAATGGTAGGGTGCATTAACTTTAAGATATATCTCACTCTTGATGTAGCTTCTTTGAGAGGGCCTGTCAGTTGGTCCCCGTCAGCTTCTATATTCAGTTACTAGAGCGCTGGTACAATCGTCACGTGACGTTTGGAGCGGGGAATTTATAATATTGACTGGAATACTGTATACAAATCCAATAATTCACTGCATGTAGAGAATGGTGCTCCACTTCAAATTTATGCTTCTTCTAAAGTATTTTATAGAATAGAATGAAATAATAAAAAAAATATTTTGTGTTAAAAATGTTGGTGGGGCTTGGAATCTGTGGCCCCTAAGGATGGGCTGCCCCTTTGTTCAGGTACCAGCAATCTCACCCTCTCCCCAACTTACCCCCTTACAATGGACAAACCCATTCAGACAAATAACTAATTGAAGGTATTTGAAGATTGATTTTAAGATTGTTTACAACTATGTCATATTTAAGGTATTGTACTGTACATATTAAAAAAAGAAGATCACAAGTGGAGGTGTAAAAGTACTCGGTATATTTATTTCTTAAGCATCCCCCATCAAAAGTCAAATCAAAAACATTATTTTTGGTTATTTAATATGACTAAAATAATCGAGCAACTCAAATTTTGAGTTAAGGTTAAAATACAAGCTAAAAATCGAATTTAAAAAGTTAATATGCATTAAAAAGGTTTTTTTTGTTCGATTTTTCCTGGACTAGTTAACAAAAAATAATGCTTTGAGGAACGTTTTGGTTCCCATAGCTTTTATAAAGTACCTATTTTGGTCTCTTTTTTGACCTGAAAATACCATAAAGTCCTTAAAATAGACCTGAATATAGAGTGTGCCTTGCATGTGGCCTGTTGAGGTGTTCGGTGGGACCTTTTCGCATATTCTGTCAGTTATGTTTCTTCATCGTTTATAAATTATACCTTTCCAAACTCAAAGTGTATTCCTAAAGTATAATAAAATGAAGAGGTTTATTAACTTTTGAGATTTAAAAAAAAGTTTTCTCAAAACAAGCCCATATGATTTTGATTAACATTCGTATCTAAGCACTGTTTAACATTAGAAACAAAATGGCACACCTAATTTTACAATGAAAATGACTGAGGGTAATTTACATAGTTGGAAATTTCTAATTTTGATTATATCGCCGCAATTCTTTGCGATACTAAATGACTATTTATTTTAAAGTTGTAGGAATATTAAATATATACAACTTTTATTTGAAATAAATGTTATAAAATCAACATTTTCTGAGTTATAAGCAAATACATATATATATATATATATATAATATATATATTTAAATAGACCCTTGGGAAATGGAAAGTTTGGAATACACAGAACAGATAATATGTTTATGTAACACCGTCTATTATTTCATGTAAATTTTTGTTAGCATCGTGTCTTACCACCCGTTTGGTTTGTACGCGTATGTATGTACTAACTACGCTAATGCTTTTAGGGATGATGAAGGTTATATTAACAGCTTGGCGGACCCATGTAAAATACCCTTGAGAGTAGATTCTATTTTTTTAAATCTCGGGACACACAAACTTGCCTCATACTGAGAGTCTAAGGCAGTAAAGAAGGGTTGGGGAAATTAAATTTCGCCCCACATTTATATTACGTAACTTGGGTTGTTAGTTTAAATTACCGCTTACATATCACAATACTTTTCAATGGCGGGTGCCATGTTGGCGCTGTCGAAAACAGGCGCGAATACAAACAAAAAGAAATGGCGTGGTAAAAAGTGTGAGACCAGACATTCTTGAGTGACTAAAATTAAAAAATTATAGCTCTAAATTTGAAATCAATTAAGAAATCTCTAACCAGTAATCTACAGTTTCCCCAACAAAAGCTTGATAATGAACGGCTTTCCAATACACTGCCCTTTGCTGCCTTTTGATTTAGAAGGATGCCAGAGTAGTTTTCTCATCAATAGATATTTGTTTTATTGCGTCTTACTAATGGTTTGGATTATACGCCTGTGTACTAATTACTCTAATGTGTTAGGGATTAAGAAGATTGAATTTAGATGAAGTGTACCCTCATTTGCGTGGAGGAAGAGTGGAAAACCACCCTCAGTAGAACCTAACAGGATTGAACCCCGATCTAGCCATCATTGGCAGCCAGTCTATTGCGAGAGTGACGTCTTAGACTATGCGGCCACCTATTGCGATAATCTTTTAAAATATTATTTCCAACCGTTAAAATAGTGATAGCACCGTGTGAATATGAATTGATTAAACTTTTATTACGTTGTGGCTTCATTGATATATATTTAATACATTGTGAATTATATCTTCCACCGCTGATTTCAAAAATTAAGAATGATATACTTAACTAATTACACCTGATTAACTAAATTATGATTTGAAAATAAACTTGACTCCTATTACACTTGCGAAATAGTACTGGTACTACATTGTAAACAAAATCCTCCCACAATTATTGTCACACGAGCATTCACAAATTGCGCCGGAGTCCTAATGGGTTTTTAACAAGACTACAAGAGTTCCCCGGTTTGCTCAGCCCAATCAGACTTAAGGCCCTTGGCCCTGTCGAGTACAAGTCTAAAACCTATTTTGTGGGATGGTGGGTGGGAGGGTGAAAGGCATGGCTTAACAACCGGCCAAAGTATCCTTCCGCACCAACAAGAACAGATGGATCACGGAAACCGTAGATGGTGCTAGCTACCGGACAGGTCTTGCGGAAAAAATCATACGTTTGGAAATATCACTATTCTCGAGAACGAGTGAATTTTTTATGTTAATATTTTCAACACCGCTTCTAAGATAATATATCAATGTTTATTAATTGTTACATTTTGTTATTATGAAGCCGGCAGTTTTTTATTGAAAAATGTCAATTTTATCGATATTTGATCACTGTTAAAATTGTAGAGCAGGGCCTGGATTCACTAACGGGAGCGAATAGTTGCGCCGGAGCAAGTTTGAAAGATGTGCCCAAATCCCTATCCACTAAAAGAAGCAGGCGCAGTTTGAGAGCAAAGTTGCGCCTTTTATTTGCCACCACTCAAGAGTAGGCGCAATTATTAAATTATGATTGTCACTTCAATAAATTTAAATGCCGGCATATTATCATAATGGCTTAAAATACAACTAGTTAACTGTACCCCAATTAATAGTCAAGAAATTAAAATAACACACGTCTGTCAAGCACAAAATTTGTTTAAATTTAGATAGTGGTAACAAAGCAATTACTTACCTTTTATTGTTGAATTTTTACATTCAAACAATGCAATGTCACTTCTTTCATTATTACAAAACAAAACGTAAAAAAAAAGAACTGTATAATCTTCGTCTAGATCCAAAGAGGTTTGTACTCCTCAAAGTCCAAAGACATATTATCGTCATTAAATATGGCGTTTATTGTAGCTTTAAATTAAGTTTTAAAGTTTCTATAAAGGTTTTAAGCTAATAATATAAATAAATAAATACTAAATTCTTTACTTATATTGTTTTTGTAAAGCACCCAGAAAGATGCCGCATCTAATTTTATTGTTAGTTTATAAGCAAAATTTGTAGAAATCTTTGTATTTGCTGTAATTTTCATTAGAGATTTAAAATAAAGTAGCCTTGACTTTGAAACTAAATTCTTCACAAGTATTGGTTGAAAAGTGCGCAATTGATGACGTTTATGGTGACATCACCATAATCTTTCCACCAGTTGGCGCCTTGTTGATTGAATACGGAAATTGAGCAACTTATAAGGCGCATCTTTGGGAGTACCTTGGGTGCAAAGTTGCGCCATTTCTAGACCTGCGCCGGAGCAGAATTGCACTAGTTAGTGAATCCAGGCCCAGGTGTTTATATAAAAAGTATAACTTAATCAATGTGTTTTCTCTTCTTGAACAAACCGTTTCCGAAAAGAAAATTGCAAAACAATAACAATTCTTGAAGATATCCGTTGTTCCCACGGCTCTGCATTTTCACTCCAAATGAAAAGGACTAATCGCCTTATCACCTCGGTGGAACCAAAACTTACCGGTCATTATTTCCCTACCCTTCCCTACCCTTCCCTACCCTACTTGTTTTAATTTGGACCAATGGGAACGTGACAAATTCAAACTGTGAAGAAGGTACGCGAAGCTTCTTTGTTTCTCCCTCTTATCGGTTAGGCCGGCGACTCTTGTTTCGTCATCTTGTTGATCCCCCACAGAAAAAGGAAACAAATTAACTGTAGGTTCCTAACTATTTAAACATTACTGACAAAATGACCCTTTCACATCAAGGAGGTTTACTAAGAGATTCTACTAATTTTTTAAATTTGTTGATAATTTCACTGAAAATTATTCCATATAAAACCGTAAAATTTCACAAACTTTCCAATAGTATGAATTAAAATCAATCATCTTTATTACAAATAAAGGATTTAAGAGCCTGTTGATTTAAACGATTATCTATTTAATATTTCTTATATCACGTTATAATTTCTCTTAACTATTTCCCTTTCTAATATTTAGTTTTTTAAATTCATAATTTTATTACATATTTTTATACAATACTTTTGGAATGACATTGGTTTTCCTCACTCTTGAAGATGGTGAAAAATCACAGAAATATGTCATCATAGAAGAAAAACTAAAACGGATATAAAATAAGGGAATACAAATAATAAACAAGAAGATATAACCTTACTATCAATTAATATAATAGAGATATATATCTCCCAAATGTCAACGTTTATATTTGATTAATTTTTTCATAAGGACGTTAACACCAGAAACATCATCAAACAAGCTTCGGTGGCCGAATGGTCTAACGCGCTACTCTCGCAATAGACTAAACTGCCGATTACAGGGAGATCGGTGTTCGATACCAGTCGGATGCACTGAGGGCGGTTTTTCCTAAATAGTTTTCCACTCTCACGAGTGCAATTCCTCTAAATTCAACCTTCCTCATCCCTAACAAGTTTGAGTAATTAATACATAGGTGTACACCCCGAAAGGGTAGAAAGACGTGGTGCTAAAAAAAAAGTAGTAAATAAACAAATGAATGCGAATCTTTATAGACCCGTTAAGTTCATAAATCACACTTCAATTTTTTTTCATCAATAAGTTAACTAAAATAATTTTAAGGTTGGTCAGACATTTATCTCCGCACCCCCTTCCCCCCCCACCTATCCTACGTGCTTCCTATTTACCCCTTTCCCTCCCCCAGCTCTGTGACCCCACTCCCTTCTTATAACTCACTAGTATCTTAACTCACTATATTTTGAAGTATAATAGGCTCTAGGTGCCATCTCTACAATTCAACCCCTCCAACGCAAGCCGCTTCCTATGAAAATCAGACTGAACATATCCTTACAAATAAATAATTATTTCATTGAAATATAGAGAATTTGGCAAGCCTTTATTCATGAAAATTATCTTTTATACCAGGGAGAAGAGGGAAATTTCGTTTCCGGTCCAAATACAATTTATTAGCCGAAGATCGATAAAGAGAGAAAGTTATCCTGAGGGGGTGGCTAATAAATCTTGTGAATCTCTCCGTATATCTGTAGAGTACGTTCCTTTCTCTGCTAGTCTCCTGGTAGGTCGAATGCGTGAGCTGGGGATGGCGGCTGGCGTTGCATATTCAGGTGGAGTTGGTGGTGTGGTGGATTGGGTGGTCAAAAGGGGCTGCTGTAAATGAGACAAATATGTTGCTATTTAGTGGCACAACATCACCATAAGTCCTTATTTATACTATACTTACTTACGCCATGACATTAGGAACTTGAAAGTTCATTGTCGCACTTAGACAAAAGTACACCACCTATCTCTCCTACCTTGAGCTAGTTATATCCAGTTCAGCTCATTAATCCCCTATCCCTATCTTGAGCTAGTTATATCCAAACCCCCTCATGACGTCCTATCCCTATATTTAGCTGGTTATATCCAGTCCACCTTATTGCACCCCATCCCTTTCTTGATATAGCTATATTCAAACCCCCTCATTACATCCTATCCCTATCTTGAGCTAGCTCCATCCAGACAACCTCATTACATCCTAACCTTATCTTGAGCTAGCTCCATCCAGTCCATCTCACTACACCCTATCCATATGTTGAGCTCCATCCAGTCCATCTCACTACACCCTATCCATATCTTGAGCTAGCTCCATCCAGTCCATCTCAGTACACCCTATCCATATCTTGATCTAGCTCCATCCAGTCCATCCCACTACACCCTACCCATATGTTGAGCTAGCTTAATCCAGTCTATCTCATTACACTATATCCATATCTTGAGCTAGCTCCATCCAGTCCAACTCATTACACTATATCCATATCTTGATCTAGCTCCATCCAGTCCATCTCATTACACCCTATCTCTCTCAGGTTCGCGCTGCATGTCCTGCCTTTCGGAATCTATGAGACTTGACTTACATAATAATGTCCTGTGATTAGTACAGGGTACGTCACTTATCATTATGTAATTTCCTAAACTCTTCAGTACATTAATCCCTTTTTGGATCAAAATATCTTCCTAAGCACCTTGTTTTCGGACATTCATTACTCATACTAATTAATTAGTAGATGAGACACAAATCTTAGCTCTACAACTATGTTCGAAAATACATCAATAATTGTTTTTAAATATAAATTCTACCTCATCTTACTGCCCGTTCGGGTTATGAGCATACATTTTAATGTGTTAGGGATGAGGAAGGTAATTTATTACCCTTTTCGATGACCGCATGATCTAAGGCGTCACTCTCGCAATAGACCAGACTGCAGAATGAGGTTAGATCATGGTAGGGTTTACTAAGGGTGATTTTCCTAAACGGTTTTCCATTCATCTTCCACGAAAATGCGGGTATATTTTTCTAAATTCAACCTTCCTCATACTTAACAAACTAGAGTACATAGGCGTATAATCCGAACGGGTAGTAAGACGTGGGGCTAAAAATAAAAAATAAATAAAGATAATTTCGTGAAGGTAACGTGGGAAACCATTAAAGAGAAACCAGTGTCCGTACGCCCAAACGGTAGTCGAACCCTGATCTCTCCGTCACAATCAATCCAGTTTAGTGTGGGAGTGACACCTTAGACGATGCAACCACCAATAAGTTTTATGATACTATATTTAACATAAGGACTTATCAATTACTTTACTAGATTTTGGGGATTGGAAGGATATCTTAAAGGATATGCAGCCGCATTCTTGGGGAGAGAAGATGGAAAGTACAGTGAAATAACATATTAGGAAAACCACCAACAAATGTACCCTGACTGAATTCGAGACCCAATCTTTCCTTCAACGGCGATCAAGAGCAATACTTTTAGACCACTTGACCACAGCTGTGAATTTACTTTTAGTAATAATAGCTTTAACATCAAAGGTCAATAAGGTGTACTGGAATAAAAATGATGATTAAGAGTAAATTCACAAGCATTTGTCTAGATAGAGGATGTAAAATCTTACACCTTAGTGAACCCAGCTTGGTTTTAAACCCAAACCTCCTCTATTTAGATTCGAGCTCTTCATGTGAAATAAACGCTAGCATGGGGGCTTCTTCCATTAAGGTACACATCTGGTTGAAGGTCTGACCTTGAAAAGAAAGGGCTGTCCTCCTATGGAAGGGGTGCACGAGGCGCTTGTTCTCGGGGGTGAACGAACTGGTCTAGACACACAAATATCAACCAGTTTGGAGAACATGTTTTTTTAAAAACAGGAACAACTTTTAGATCCCGTCTCATCCCCCATCCCTCTCAGATAACAAGGAGGTGTGTGTGTGTGTGTGTGTGTGTGTGTGTGTGTGTGTGTGTGT